>CM055909.1:8139610-8319610 GCA_029582155.1 Panopea generosa
GTGAAGGTCACCAAGCATTATTTAAGTGCTGTCAATTTTAGAATGGGGATTTCGTGTCAAGTTTGCATCCCATGACAAAACTTTGCTTCTGTCACATTTTGGAGGATTTGATATTTAAAACAAAATGGATTTTATTGGTTTAAGATAATGAGATGCTTTTTATCCATTTTAAAAATACTTTTATTTTTAAGACATTTATAGCATTTTTCAAGATAACCTCCCCTTACAACAAGACAATAAAAAGCAGTGCTGTTCTGTATAATAACACAATAATTCATGTCAGTCTGCATTATTTTTTATGCACAAAGACATGGTCACAGTTCATCAATAGTTCAAACAAAATTTTATTGAAAATATTAATTTTAGATTTGGGAGTCTTAGAAAAAACATATATTCACTTTCCTGTTATATCATACAGTCTTGTAATGAGCCTGCAGTGTAGTCACTGAGATATTAGTTTGCCAAAAAACTTACACAGAAATTCTAAGTATAAAAGGGCCATAATTCTCCTCCCTTAAGTGTAAATAGAGTGATTCAACTTGCCCCCTTGAATCCCTTTAAAGGAAGTGAAAGTATATGTAAAGTTTCATTGAAGTATAGAGATATGGATATGTTAAAAGTGTAGCGTAAGCTCAAGTGACTGATTGATTGAATATCTAGCATCATGTTTATGCCATCAAGGGCTAACTGATGATCAGTTAACCTAAACCACTGTTTCCTCAGATCCTGAAAGGTTAACCAGTACCCGAGCACACCCCATCTCCGCAAGTAACTGATAACTTTCTCACCTGAATCAGCAGTTAGAGACGAATGATAATCAGACAAAATGTCGTATTTCAATCATCACAGAGACTGTTGCCAGGCGGAGATTCAAACTTCACTGGATTGGAAGTCAGACGCGTAACCGACTGAGCTAATCTGGCCTGGCAAAACCTCAAGTGAATTTTCAATAATGTAGTACTGAGATATGAGCATGCCAAGAAACTGTAACCCATGAAAAAACAATGCCAACATTGATGCGGGTTCCAGGATGGTAAAACTAGTCTAGCTTAAAACTGTTCTCTGATTCTGTGTCAGTTAAAACAGTCCAAGAGTGAAATAGTAAATTCCTGCTTTCTAGAAGTGAAATACACTAATCTAACAAAGGGGAGATAACTATTAAATTGTCTCTTTGTCAATGTTTATATTGTACTCTCCCTTGAATCAAATGCAGGGTTAGGGGCCCATGACTTTAGAAAAATTAAGTTTATTTTTAAAGAAATTGAGAAAATTAGATAGCCCGGGATCCTTCAATAAACAATAACAATATATGTGTAATGTTCATAGAATGTATAAAAATACAGAAGATTGCAGAAGACTACCTTACATTACAAAATACCCAACTTTTTCATGACATTTTCGTGACATTTTTCTATCTCGTATCATTATTGTCGTTAAATTACCAACATCTGTGTGGTTCCAGGGAGCCATTACGAGTGATGGCAAGAAAAAGATCACTATGGCTCATACATGTCGGAAGAAGTGACAATTTGAGTAATACGATAGAATTTGCTGAAATTCTGCAGTTCTGCAGATATCAAGGTTCTTGGTTTGTTCTGCATATTCATTTGTTGATGTGATTTTTTTTTAAATCTGTATGTTAATCTATTGTTATTGTACATGTAGAGTGAACCTGGAATCTTCCTTTCTGTTGGTGTCAAGTAACCTACAATGTGTTGGTAGGCCATAATACCCCATTAATTAATAAATAAATAAATTAATTCATTCATTCATTCATTCATTCAACAAAGAGCTCTTTTTTTTAAAACAATGATTTAAATATCATTGCTTCATACAGATAATTTGAAATAAAGGGACCAATAGCATAACAATACATAGCATATATCTGAGGACAAGGACCCCTTGAAAGCATACAATGCGCCAAGCAATAGAAAACATAAGTTATCATTCAACCAAAGGCAACAGAGAAAACTGAGTAGAAACCACTGTCATAATCAGCAATAATTAAACACAAATTATTCTGTTTGAATATTTAGCATTATTTTTATGCCAACTTGGGCTGATAGATGAAATGTAACTGTTAACCTAACAACTTGTTCCTGGAATCCTGGAAGGTAGACCAGTACTCAAGCACACACATCTCCGCAAGTAACTGATAACTTTCCCAGTTGAATCAATGGTGAGAGAATAATGACAATAAGATGCAGTGTTGTATATCAGTCATCATGAAGACTGTGGCCAGGCTGGAATTCCAACTCATGACTCTTGAACTGTTAGTCTGAACTAACTTGGAATGGCTTAAAATAATTGAAAAAAAAATGTTGTTAAATGCTGCACTCCCTGTCATTGAGTTAATTGTTGTTACACGCTGCACTCCCTATCATTGAGTTAATTGTTGTTACACCCTGCACTCCCGATCATCGAGTTAATTGTTGTTACACGCTGCACTCCCTATCATCGAGTTAATTGTTGTTACACGCTGCACTCCCTATCATCGAGTTAATTGTTGTTACAAGCTGCACTCCCTATCATCGAGTTAATTGTTGTTACAAGCTGCACTCCCTATCATCGAGTTAATTGTTGTTACAAGCTGCACTCCCTATCATCGAGTTAATTGTTGTTACAAGCTGCACTCCCTATCATCGAGTTAATTGTTGTTACAAGCTGCACTCCCTATCATCGAGTTAATTGTTGTTACAAGCTGCACTCCTATCATCGAGTTAATTGTTGTTACAAGCTGCACTCCCTATCATCGAGTTAATTGTTGTTACAAGCTGCACTCCCTATCATCGAGTTAATTGTTGTTACACGCTGCACTCCCTATCATCGAGTTAATTGTTGTTACAGCTGCACTCCCGATCATCGAGTTAATTGTTGTTACAAGCTGCACTCCCTATCATCGAGTTAATTGTTGTTACAAGCTGCACTCCCTATCATCGAGTTAATTGTTGTTACAAGCTGCACTCCCTATCATCGAGTTAATTGTTGTTACAAGCTGCACTCCCTATCATCGAGTTAATTGTTGTTACAAGCTGCACTCACTATCATCGAGTTAATTGTTGTTACAAGCTGCACTCCCTATCATCGAGTTAATTGTTGTTACAAGCTGCACTCCCTATCATCGAGTTAATTGTTGTTACACGCTGCACTCCCTATCATCGAGTTAATTGTTGTTACAAGCTGCACTCCCTATCATCGAGTTAATTGTTGTTACACGCTGCACTCCCTATCATCGAGTTAATTGTTGTTACAAACTGCACTCCCGATCATCGAGTTAATTGTTGTTACACGCTGCACTCCCGATCATCGAGTTAATTGTTGTTACACGCTGCACTCCCTATCATCGAGTTAATTGTTGTTACACACTGCACTCACTATCATTGAGTTAATTGTTCACATGTTTAATACTCGTACAAGACCTTACCAACGAATAGGACTTCAGTGATAACAGCTGTCATACCTGGCTACTGTGACAAACTGTATTTTTTAAATGAGGCAAAGTGCTACCTATATATATACATATTAATTAATTATGCAAATATAAATTAAGACAGAGTATATCTTCGCCGAGTGATCAGAGTCATTGCTGTGGTCTGACTTACATAAATTTTTACATTAAGCCTTTCTTAAAATAATGTTTACCGTGCTACTACCTAGCCACTCATATTTTAATTGAATTTCAAGACCTGGATTTTTTTTGGTGCCATCTGACCATTTTCTATTTAAAATGACACTAAATAGCAAAATCCGGAAAAAAAACAGTTGCCTACCCACCTACATGAAAAATACTGGTCAGAGGACAGTAAACCAACTATTTCTATGGATGACCTTATTTATCGCTACTTGCTTTTCGTTTTGGTTAAACTGCATAAATACTCATCTATTTGGTGCTAGTGAGCATCAATCAAATTGGTCCCTACGTCACATTATGTCACACTTTGGTGTTTATTCAATAACATCAACACTGTGTTTTATGAGATTTACATTGTTATTCGACCATCTTTTTTTGAAAATAGAGTGAAGTCAATTGGGGAAGTGTTCAGGTTGGTATAGAACTTCCCTTGTCAAAAAATGCTACGTAAAACTTATGTTTTACGTAGCTAAATAGCTGCGTATACGTAGCTAAAACGTACGTAAAAGCTTGCGGTATTGGCACCTGCGTAAACGCAGCTTTTGCGCAGCTTTTACGAAGGACCTTCATAAAAGCTGCGTAAACATAGGAACTGTGTAAAAGCTTCGTATACGCAGCTTTTACGTAGCTAAAACATACGTAAAAGCTTGCAGTATTGGCACCTGCGTAAACGCAGCTTTTACGAAGGACCTTCATAAAAGCTGCGTATACGAAGGGGCTGCGTAAACGCAGCTTTTACTCAGCTAAAACGTACGTAAAAGCTAGTGGTATTGGCACCTGCGTAAACGCAGCTTTTGTGCAATTTTTACGAAGGTCTTCGTAAAAGCTGCATATACGCAGGTGCCAATACCGCAAGCTTTTACGTACGTTTTAGCTACGTAAAAGGTGCGTATACGAAGCTATTACGCAGCTTTTACGAAGATCATCCGTAAAAGCTGCGTTTACGCAGGTGCCAATACCGCTAGCTATTATGTACATTTTAGCTATGTAAAAGCTGCGTATATGAAGCTTTTACGCAGCCTCTTTGCAAATACTGAACAAAAACTGTGTTTACGCAGGTGCCAATACTGCTAGCTTCACATAAATTTTAGCTGCATATAAACTTTTATGCAGCCCCTATGTGTTTTGCATAAAAGTGAATGCCAATACAACTAGATTATATTTTAAAAACATGCATAGAACTATGAAACTGCGTTAAAAGTTCTAAAATTAAATCAATAATAAAGTCAATGTTTTAAATGAAATAGTGTCCTTACCAAGGACTTTGTAGTTGAAACTGGAGAAATAATAATATGACAGTGATAAATAAATAAAACATTTTTCAGTTTAACAAAGTTTATATTATGCTAGAATCTAGTTACCAAATACAAGGTATAAAATAGAAATGCATCATATAAAACAATATTAAGCATTTGAAATAAGATTATCAAAACTGTGAAAAAGCCCAAATTCAAATAAATGAAAATTAAATGGAACATTACAGCCACAGGGTCAAGTTGAGTTGTTATTTAGAACAAAAATTAGCAACAAGAGGACCTGAATCGCTTGGCTGGCAACAGATGCTATGCTGGTTCAAGAACTCGTCTGAGATCTTGCAGTTATATAACTGCTGTGCTAATTTGTTTAAGATTCAACGAAAAAATGAAGGTGCTATCGCATTTACAACATTTTTCCTATATAACTCTATGTAAAACGGTGACCCCTGTAGCAGCCCCAAAATTTGACAGCATGGATCAATCCGCAAATCATTTATAGAGCTTCCATTGCAATGCTACATCTAATGTGCAAGTTTGGTTAAGATTAATTGAAAAAAGAAGATACTATCGCATCTACTACATTTTACCTTTATAACTCTATGCAAAACAGGGACCCCTGTGGCAGCCCCAAATTTGACCCCAGGGACCTGACTTCAAGAACTCTTTAATCCCATGCTATGCTACATGTATTTAAGGTCTATGCCTTGAACCATGTTTTTTAAGTTTTGCTTAAAATCCCTGTGGCGGGGGGCAATTGTGGTCAATTCATGCTGGTTCAAGAACTCGTCCAAGATCTTATGGTTATATAACTGCTGAGCAAGTTTTGTTAAGATTCAGTGAAAACTGACGGTGCTATCGCATCTTCAAGAAAAACAAAATAAATGGCCTGTATTTAAATGACTGTGGGCAATTAAATTAAATACCTCCAATTTTAATTGACGTAATACTGCATTTTTCATTAAACTATAATAAGAAACAGATCCCTGCACAGTATGTAAGAAAATTTTACTAAAAATTATGTTGAAAAGGGATAAAACTCTCTCGAACCTTTCAAAAATTATCAATCGGAAACCATTATTTTACAAAAAATAAGTAATAAAAATCCTGCAAAATTTTAATAATGTTTAGCCGGAACTAGTTACTTCAGTCCGTAGCATATCAAACTTTCAATCCAGCGATTGTGGGTTTAATCCCTGTCTGGCCAGTCTCTGTGATGACTGAACTTCATCACTTGCCACTGATTCAAGTGGGAACGTTGTCGGATAATGTTGAAATAGGTGCATTTTAGGACTAGTTAATCTCCCAGGATCTCAGGAAAGAGTGGTTAGTTAGCTGATCATCTGTTAGCCCTTGATGGTATGAAGTGATGCTACGGAAAGATAGTGTTGATCTTTCTTTGAATATTCCTTATCTCATGTCTGTCCAAATAAAATCTTCGCAGTACAATACTGAAATAAAAAAAACCAGAAGAACAATTAATGTAAACTAATTTGTATTTCAAGGGGAAGTTGCGACTAACTTGCTACATTGCAATGACCGCTGTTATCTAGGGAAGGTATTAAAGAATGTATGTTATTTTAAACCACATTGGTTTTAAGCTTAAATATGACATGAGTTGATTATACAAAAGATAACTGTCCAACAACAAAACAAATAATCCCTACAGTAAAGGAGACACACCTACTTCCTAAAATTCATCCATGAACTGAATATGGCCATCCAAGTCTTAGTGGTATAGTTATAGGAAATATATGCTTTGATAAGGCTTTTCTTGGGTCAGCAGTCAGTATATGGATCACATTTACCTAGTTTTGGTATGTGACACAGCCCCTTCTCTAGATATATCTATAACCAAAATATGTGTTAAAGTATAGGATATGGTCTGGATCCTCGATAGAAGATTTCATGACTAATAACATACCATAATCCCCTAAATAAAAATTTCCACTATGGAACACTGCAGTGGTGATCTAGCGGTAGAGCGTCCACCTTGCATGTGAAAGGTTGTGGGTTCAATCCCCAGCCGGGTCATACTAAAATAAATGGTACTAGAAGAGGTTTCTTTGATTGGCATTTAACAATTAGAAGATAGTTCCAGATCTTGTTAGCCTGGTGTCAGTGTAATGAGATTGTATGTATTATCATACTATGTCATTCTGGCTGCATGATGATGTTTTATTGTGGCAACATCAAAAAAAGTCTCAAGTAGACACTGTAGTGATATAACTGAAACTTTTTTGAAAGTGACACTACACCATACAACAGCAACATCCACTGTGGAACAATAATAATTACCTTTACCACCTCAAATGTCTTCATTTGGGCTCGCATCTTCTCTGTAGAGCTGTAGACAGTTCACTTTGACCAACAATATCGCATTATCCTGTTTATATGCTTCAGATCTCTTCCTGTAAATAGAAAAAAGCTCATTCTAATGCAGCTATGGAATTTACTCTATCTCATATTTCTAATGACAGAGTGCAGTGCAGAATCATAAAAAGTTTTAATGGTATGCATAAAAATATGGAACCTCATTGAAATAACATGTCATCAAACTACGGTATTGACATACCGTTAAGAGTATTGAATGAGGTTGTGAGTTTGATCCCTTGTTGAACATACAATCAACATCAGCATTTATATTGTATTAAATGTTAAGTGACACATCAACAAACTTACAACCAAGTGTGACAGGTTGAGACTCTCTCAGAGTATTCTACACCTTTGTACAACTTTGAGGTAACATGACCTGACACAATGTATTATGATACCCCCACCATGTAACCCTCACATTGCACTGACACAAGTCAGACCAACCATGGATTTATCATAGAGCCATATCTAAAGTCAATAAAACAATTTATTGTGAATGGACAGTGAATAATACTGACCTTTGAAAGTCTTGCATGACTTGTTTTTTCTCCTCATTTAGGTTTCTGCTTTGCTACAAATATCTGCATCTTAAAAAAAAAAGAATAATAACATATGTTGTGTTCCAATATTAATAATTTATACCAAATTACATTGCTTGATCACAATTAATATTATCATGGTAAAAGCATTTTCAACACATTACATGTATTTAAATGTGAAAATTATGCAGTCAGTCTCATGTACACATAGAGTTATAACCAGAGCATCGTGTACTGGGAGAGCCACCGTGTACTAGGAGTCATACACATTTGCACGTAAAAGATCACATTGAACCTCTATGTTAATCAGTGGTTCAACTGATGGAAAACCTCCCTCCAAAACAATGCTATCTATAATAACCAAAAATTGATTGTTGCAAATAATGACAGAAAAAGACCTTAACCCCAATAATTTATTTATAACCCCTTAAAACAGGCATCATTTTTAAAATAATAAATACCCCTCCCCACCCACTCAAAATACACACATCACGAAAACCCAAAACATTTGTCTATTTTGACCAGAGGTTGATTTGAACGACCAAAAACATGGAAATTATTCAAAATGCTAAAATGAACTCTCAATAGTGTTTAATCGCGCGAAGTGAAAGTGTAATATCATTCCAAATAAAGCAACAATCAAATATTTACCTCCAATACGGTGCCCGACTATACAGGAGCAGCGGAATTTGCTAAATAAGATCTCCTTGAGCATATTTTTCAAATGATCTTTTTGCCACACGTTTGCAGTTGTTCATTTCCATCATCAGAATTACGACGATTTTGTAAATAAAACAAGAGTTCAAAGTTCGAAAATTATATATTCTCCGGTCGAAGTTCAAACTTTCAAAATATAACGAAAATGGCGCCATCGCGCACCTGCTTATCTCGCGGTGTGAGATTTTTAAACGCGAACGAAATTACGTTATCTACTGTTTTAATTCGTATCAAATTGAAAAAAGTTTATGAAAAATAAAATGTTGTTCACTCGAAGAAGTAGATCTAGTTAATATTTTTTGAAATATAAATAATAAACAATCGTGACTCCCATAATGCATCGGTATAAACATCCGTTTGGAAATGTACACGAAATCCAATGTTTTACTTCGACATTCGGCAATAATGAGACGTTCCAAGTTTACAATTGCATCATAAAACATGCGGCATGTCCAATGGTTGTAAGTATATAAAGTTTCATAGATAAATAAACGTCAGTATTTACATGTTCGTCCAAAATGACATGTGCCTCAATGTTTTTAATGCATAGTGAAACGGCTCCTGCCAAACGTTTCGGGTGACAGAAAATTATTTCAGTAAAAATTAATTAGTGTTCACTGTAAGTAATGGTATAACTTGAAGTGAAATGAACATGTATATTTAATGTTCAGTATACTAAACATTAGGAAAATAGTTCACAGGTCCGATCTTCAACTTTTTTTTCTTTTGGTACTGTATTCGTATTTTAGAGACGGTTATGCTCTTGATTTGTGTAAAAATCTTTGTCTTAAATTAAATAGTGTTGATCAATTAAATCGTGTAAAGGTCTCTATTTGGTTTCCATTTATTAAAAAATATGAATTATTTTTTTATCAAAGATAGTAATTTTTGGTTCTAAAGATCTTTGTAAACTATAACTAGTCTACTGTTTTAATTTTCTTTTCTATCCATTGCGCAGTATTTGTCAGGTGAGATGGACAGATGAAGTTAACACCCTGAAGTTGCAGAGTAACAGACACAATGGCAAAATGTTTCATTACTTGTAAAGGTAATACTGTGGGGGGTTTTTAATATGAAAAAAAAACGTTTGCTTGCACAATACATATTTTTTTCAAAATATATTAAAAATATATAACTTCCATGAATCTCAGCATTTAATTTCAATCAATTTGACTCCTGTTAATATTATTGTTTATATGACGCCACTAAGAAAGAATATTTTCTTTTCAATGTATAAACACACCTACACATAAGTTTTCACACTTACCAAAAAAATGTTTATTAGTTTTATAAATTAACATCTGTGACTTTTTATATTAAAAAAATAATAGGGTCAATTAAACATTAATTTTGCAGTTGGTGGGAAAAACTGAAGATTGTTGTGCTCATTCTTTTTTACAAAGTATAAATCAAGAAAAAAATGTACTTTGAGTGTTGGTATACATGTTTATAGTCCACTAATACTGCAGTTAACTGGTTATGCCAGAGGCTCATATTGATCTCTTAGGTGACATATTAGCATATCCTAATTACACAAGTGGTCATAAAACACAGTGGGCAAGGGGGTTAATTACCCCTTATACACAGTGGGGGTTATGAACAAATTTACTTGATGTCCAGTCTATCACATATTTTAATATCACATGACATTATCAACCTAGGGTTTTGGTCCCTTGTGTGGATCAAAGATGACTGGCTGTCATTTGTTTTAAAGATGGGTAAATTAGATGAGCTTGACAGAAAAAAAATGTTACAGAAAATGACAAATGTCATAAACTGCTTAATATTTTTTACATACATGCTTAAATGAGATAAGTATTATTGCATAGAATAAAATTTACAAGTACAAATTAACCTGATTTTTCATTGATACATGTATATTTAAGCATTACTGTATACAACCAAAGCCAAACAATTCAATATTTTCTCTTTGTGTGATTTTGATTGTAGTGCTTCATTAAAAAATCTTTGCTTTTTAATGAGGTTAACACATTAACACCTTTTTCATCAAATGTTTAATATAATATTTTTTTTTATACCAAATCCAGTTTTATTTAGTTATATAAGAATGGATATATTGAAGTAGAACCAACATATTTCTAACAAACATTTTTAAACAGCGATGGGCTCAAACCCAGGACCTCATTGTGTATATATATTTTTTTTGTTTTAAGTTTTAGCACTGCAAAATGGTAATTCTCTCTTCTTTATTTATTATTTCTATCATTTATGTATCCTTCGCGGATCCAGGGCTCATGAAAGATGTTTTGTTTGACATATGATTTTCCCTTTCACATATATGTATATATCAGGCCTTCTAAAATTGCCGGTTTTTCGGTTTTTTGACCGATTTCTGAAGTTCAAAACCGGTTTTCGTTTCAATGTTTAATAAAAAATCGGTCCAAATATTTTCAAAGTTCAATAAAAAAAATCGGTCCAGATATTTTCTATCGGTCGTATAAAATCTCATAAATTGCTCTTATCATGCCATACTGACCTGTGAAATACGCCTTGCGGCAATATCATTTGACCCAATAATCCGTTTCTTTTGTCACCTGCTGTGCGAAATGATGTCAATTTCGACCAAACCATTGACGGTATTAGGGGAGTTTATCGCTATGAAGCACGCCTCCGATGTGTGATCAGCGACCCATAGCGTTCTGTCGGTTCATCAAAAGACTGTGTTTGCGTCCGTAATTTCTTTGATATACCGCTAACCAAAGCGGGGACGGTCGGACCGAATATTGTTTGCGTCATTAAAATATTTGATAAAACGTGCAGCGTTACTTGTTTGTTTCATTTTTTTTAAAAAAAATAATTTAATTATAAAATTGATGACATTAATTAATGAAAGTGATAAAACCCGGACCGATTTTGTTTTGATTTGGGACAGGTTCGGAATGATTTATTTTGGTGGTTGAACCGTTACATTGGTTTTCACGGTGATTTTTTCACGCAGCTTCTGGAACTTGCATTACTTCCGGTTCAATCGATCATTTTTAATATAATGAAAATTATTCAGAAACGCGGAAACATAATGTCAGTCATTAAAATGTACACATTGTGGTAAAGTATGTTATAAATAATACACAAATAAACTTGAAATCGTTCCTTATTTATAAATAAACACAGAAAATACATGATGCTGCTGACATGGTGGGTGGGGTATGCATACCTGTAAAGGCAATTTAAGTGATTTTTTTTTAAATAAGTGCGATTCTTACGGTAGTAAAAAACCTGGACCGATTTGCATTTTGGAATTTTAGAAGGCCTGGTATATATATATATATATATATATATATAATATATGTCACATATATGTATATATGTATGTTCCATCATAATCAACTCTTGTGCATTTAATAATACTTTTAATTACAGTTTTTTACAATAATAAAACATATTTGTATTTTAGGACTGCCATTGTACAGGGGAAGCATGGACAAGAATGTAGAGCTATTGCCTCAAAATATATCAAGAGATATCTGATACACAACAATCTGAGGATGTGGGTGCAATAGAATCTTTAATAAATGAAGAAAATGTGTAGGCAACTAAATACACCATTGTTCCATATTTAATGGGACATACCTGGAACTTTAATTCAGCTATCTGTGATTAATGATAAACCAGTGAAAAACAACCACCTGTATTTGATAGAGATGTGGACAAAGACAAGCCAACATGGACAGATCACTATTTGGAAAGTAGTAACATTGTCATTTATGACTCAAGTTTTAAAAAGTTTCATTCAGAATCAAAGTGTTTCACATTAATGAAGCAAGTTTTCAGTGGTAATAAAAGAATGAAATGTTATTATTTGTTTTCAATTTTACATACTTTGCAACATAGCTCATTTTTAACTCTATAGGGAGAGTATGCAATGATTATTTTTCTGTATTTCATTTGCAGTGTTACAAAAAGCATAAAAAAGATTTACCAAAAATCAAATAGTGTCATATTATTAGTAAAAAAAATATGCGACAGCCTTGATAAATAGAAATAAAAGTTGATTAAATGGTTGAAAAGGCAGTTTAGAAAAAAATCTATTGTGTAATAGTGCATTTATATTAACTCTGCAACAATTACTCTGTTTTGTTATTGTTGCAATGTCTTTGACTTTGTGGATATACAAAATAATATGTTTTATTGAAAGACGCAGCTTTTTTAAAGCTGTGTAAATCCTGCGTATTTTGTTTTTTACCTCTGTTTTGTTTATCGAATATAAATATACAGGTTTTACGAAGCTTTAACTTAAAACACAGCTTTAATAATATTTCTGTGAATTTTTTAAATAAAATACGCAGCTATTATGAACCTATGAAGTTAATTGCGCAGCTCTAGAAGGAATTATGGATGTAAACCGACTAAATACGCAGGTTTTATGAAGGTTTAAAGAAAAAGACGCAGCTTTTTCAGAAAAAACGCAGCTATGTAGGAAATAACGCAGCTTTTAAAAAAAAACGCAGCTTCAATTTAGGAAGCTTCGTAAAACCTAGCTAATACGCAGCTTCAATTTAGCAAAATGGAGAAAGCTACGTAAAAGCTAGCTTTTAGCTATGTAATTTTCAAAGCTGCGTAAACAATTGGCAAGGGTTGGCTCACACATTTTGCTAATACAGTGTGAATAAGTCTGGCAAAAGTAAGATAACAAGCAAATTCAGGGAATTTATGTCACCCGCTTTTTTTAAAATATTTGATCCAGGCGTCCTTAGGTTATTGCATGGATACCCCTAGAAATATGATTTTTCACAAATTAAAGGGGCATAACCGTAGAACGACAAATGCCACAACTACTAAAATCAACTTAGCATGTGTTTTGTCATTATAAACATTGCATTAAAATTTCAAAAGATTTGATTTCGGCATTCTTAAGTTATTACATGGAAACCACAAAAAATGTGACAGACGGACAGAAATTACGATTTTTCACAAATTAAGTGAGCACAACTCTTCAATGCCAAATGTCACTACTCTGAAAATCAAACTTAGCCTGTGTTTTATCATTATCAACATTATATTAGAATTTCAAAAGATTTGATTCAGGCACTCCTCAGTTATTACACGGAAACCAAAGTGTGACAATTTTTTTCCAAAATTTAAGAGGCACAATTCTACAACACTAAAAGTCACAACCCAGAAAATCGAACTTAGCCTGTGTTTTGTCATTATAAACATTGTATTAGAATTTTAAAAGATTTTATTTTGGCAATCTTAAGTTATTGCACAGTAACCAAAGTGTGACAGACGAATGAACAGACCCAAATTAGTGTCTCCTGCTTTTCGCAAAGTGGGGGACAAAAATTACTTAAGTTAGAGAGTGGATATTGCAAAGAAGGGGAATAAAGAATGATCCATGGGTCAAAATTCCAGTGTTAATCGACCATCAAGATTATTTTTTTTAACTTGGGTAAGAATATTGTATACTTATAGCCACTACAAAGTTTTTAAAATGATCAAGCTATCTATTGAACATGATCTAGAAATGATGCAAATTTACAGTACAAGTGCATTAAATGGTGAAGAATTGTTCAAGTTGGAGCTGGGGCAATGCAAATTTTTTTTATTTGATAATGATGCAAGAACCAAACTTTGTCCAGACATTCATTATTAACAAGTCCAGCGAAAGGTCTGGACCTAAATTCATCAATATTTTGAGTCTGACTGACTAAATGTAAGATTTTAAGTCAGAGTCCAATTCTCAGACTCAAATTATTGATGAATTTAGGTGCTGGCTTTAAGGTTACATGTATCGGGACAGCAGTGCACCAGCCGCGCATTCACGAAACTTCACATCTTCACTACAATTAAAGCGACAAATCAGTTTTGATTTAAGATGGAATTATGGTCCCTTTTCAGGCGCAAGATTCATGGCCTTAGCACAAAGTTCATGGTCAATCATCCCCTAGACTGGCCAGGTGTGGATTCAAAACTCACGACACCTGGATTGACACTCAGATTCGTTACTGGCTGAGAAAGCCGAGCCCAGTAGACAGAGTTTGTGTATTTGCAGGACTATATCCTGTTACCTTGAAAGAAAGCAGTCTGGCTCTAAATTAGCTCCTGGGAACTGGGTTATATCAAAACCATTGTGTATTATACAACCACTAGACCAGAAGCTCAGTTAATAGTGTGTTGGAAAATCAACTCAGGGATCACAAGTTTGAATACCCCACCCAGTCAGTCTGTGATGATTGTTATGCGACACTGCATCTCATCGATTGTCATTCAAGTCTCCCCTCTGATTCAAGTGGGAAAGTTATCAGTTACCTGTGGAGATAGGTGTGCTCAAGTGCCGGTTAACCTCTGAGGATCCCAGGAAAGTGATAAGGTTAAATGATCGTCTGTTAGCCCTCGACGACATAAAATGCTGCTAAATATTCAAACAAACAAAAATCTTGAAAGATTAAAATAGTTGTGGTTAATTACATATATAAAAGTTGATGATTTACATATGGAGCATAATCACTACCTAAAAAAAATACTTCTATAAATACCCCCCACTCCATCATATCATATGACTTTCTATCAGAAGCTATCAGAATCATCCATCACTGTTTCTTTCCCTGCAGAAAAGATAAATGAATTGGTTGTTTTTATTGTAAGTAAAGAGAATCTCTTTCTTTGGAACACCTATTACACACACATATTTCTTTTTAATGACATAATTTAAAAATGTTCACATAGCTTTCAAGGCTAATTTATCAGCAGAATTCATTTATTTATAAAAAAAATAATGACTTAATAAATTTGATTATTTCTGTATCCACAGGTGGAAAAAACATCTAGGAATAATATTTTTGTTGAACAGGAGATATACTTAACCAGGATTTTCCATGACTGTTTTTGTTTTGTCACACATTTTTATATATATATATATATATCAACCCTTAAAATTGTCCGATTTGACTATAAAGTCTCAGCATACAGGGGTGGGGTAGTGGGGGACAATTCAAATAGAAAAGAAAAACACTGCTTATCTATACTATTCCATCAAACTTGCCATAAAATGGATGAGAAAAATATAATTTCCTGTTTTTCCATTATATACAGTATTCCTGTGTAAAAATCAAATCCCTTTACTGGGCCCCAGTGGACCCTGTAATCTCTTTATGTGAAACTACTTGAAATTCATAGGGATTATTTATACCAAATATACCAACTTGGCTCTTGAGAAGAAGATATTTTAAATTTCAAAATTTTTAAATTAAAAATTCCTGCGCTAAACTTATAATTCCCCAGAGTGGGGGCAATTTTGACCCTAGGGTCATAGCTTGAGAAACTCATTAGATGATGCTTCATGCAAAATATGAAAGCACCAGGCCTTCTAGTTTCAGAGAAGATTTTTTTAAATTTTGAGAAGAAAAAACAATGTAATAAATCTCCCGGGACTTGGCCAAATTTGACCTCAGGGTCATGATTTTAACAAATTTGAGAGAGCTTAATGCAACACTATGCTTGAAACGAAATTTGGTGCAAGTCTGTCATGGGTTTTCAGAGAAGTCATTTAAATCAAAAGTTAATGATGGATGGACAATGGAAACAATGCAATCACAAAAGTTCACCAGCTGTGAGCTAAAAATCACTTAATTCACAGATTATGTTCCTAAAAGTATCACATGTATGAAAATGATGACATTCAGCAAAAGAAACATAAATATAAATGCTCCTGTTCGTGAACGTTCAACTAAAAATGTTGTTTTTAACATTGATATTATTGATGTTGTGTCACTAGATACAGGACAAGGTCATATTCCCCTAGGCATATTTCAGACTAAAAACAACCTTTCCCCGATATTTAAAACTTACCCTGGGGAAATGAACCACAGAGTAATGATCAAAGGCACGGTGGCAAACATAGACTAAATTACCTTTAAATTGTAAAACATTAAGCATCACTATCAACAATCACATTATCATGTATATCAGAACAGACAGTATTCTAAGTGTTAACACACTGGAGAATCATGCCACAGACACATGGTATGATAACCCACCTAATCACATTATCATGTATATCAGAACAGACAGTATTCTAAGTGTTAACACACTGGAGAAAATGCCACAGACACATGGTATGATAACCCACCTAATCACATTATTGTGTATATCAGAACAGACAGTATTCTAAGTGATAACACGCTGGAGTTCATGCCACAGACACATGGTATGATAACCCACCTAATCACATTATACTGACATTGGGTCGACCAGGATTTCATGCCTTTGGTATGAACTGGCTGGGGATCGAACCCATAACCTTCCACATATAACATGGAAGCTTTACCCCTAGACCACCGCTGCGGTCTCACATAACATTTAGTTGTAAGACTGACTGACCTTGTGCCAGGTGTTGCTGAGGAAGTGGTGCATGATGCACTTAAACATGATCAACCTACCAGGTACATTACCATTAAAAATAATTTAAATTGGTATTTGTAACAAGAGGGCCAGCTTGGCCCCAAATTGCTCACCTGTGGCAGAGGAGACAATGCCAAAGAGGGCAATTTTACAGGTGCTAGAGTGTACATAAATTCACATAATGCAATTGTTGTTGATTCAAGGATCCTAACACCCAACATTAATTATCCAATTTGACCAGTTCAAGAACTTATTTAAGATATTATGATTATATAACTACTACATAAGTTTAGTGGACATCAAGTGAAAGCTGCGAGTACTAGAATGCATACAACGTCAAATAATGCCATTTTTGATGATTCTAGGGCCATAACTGACATTTATTACCCGATTTGGCCTGTTCAAAACTTGTCCAAGATAATATGATTATATAACAACAGTGTAAGTTTAGTGAGAATCAAATGAAAAATGCTGTTGCTAGAGCGCACACTTTGGTAAATAAAGTGCAGTTTTTGACAATTCAAGGGCAATTACTATGACATTAATATCTGATTTGACCAGTTCAAGAACATGTCCAAGATATTATCATTATACAACTAATGTGCAAGTTTGATGAGGATCAAATGAAAAAGGCAGGTGCTACAGTGCACTAAAGGTCAAATGGTGCATTTCTTAATGTTACAAGGACCATAACTCTGATATTAATAATCAGATTTGGTCAGTTCAATAACTTGTCTGAGATATTATGGTTATATAGCTACTGCGTTAGTTTGATGAAAATCAAATAAAAAAAGCAGATGCTAGAGTCAAATAGTACATTTTTAATGATTCAAGGGCTGTAACTTTGACATTAATAGTCAAATTTGGCCAGTTCAAGAACTTGTCCGAGATATTATGGTTATATACATGTAACTAGTGTGCAAGTTTGGTGAGAATCTAATGAAAAATGCAGGTGCTAGAATGCTTACATGGTCAAACAATGCTTTTTTTAATGTTTCAAGAGCCCCAACTCTGACATTTATAGTCCGATTTGGCCAGTTCAAGATTTTTTCGTAAACATTATGTTTACATAACTACTGTGCAAGTTTGGTGAGGATCCAATGAAAAATGTTGATGATTGAGTGCACATAACAAAAAGTTCACAGATGGATGATGGACAACAAGCGATCAGAACAGCTCACTTTGAGCTTTACTCAGGTGAGCTAAAAGGCAGTTACAGATTTCAACCAGAATTTGCTTTAAAACAATGTTACCACTGAAATATAGTGGTGTTCCTAGTGTCTCAGACTATCAGTAATTGGTTCTTTTGAGTTGAAATTGGCGATTATCAATTTTGTTTGTTCACAATCAATTGTCCCTGCACAGTGATATTTTTGGTTATTTTCGTCTGTTGTATAATTTGAGTTATATTACAAGGTATACCGTACTCCGGGAACACAAGTTATTTCAGCCTAAATGATTTTCAATATAATTATACACATGGTCTTTTATATATCACTGTCTTCCTCTTAATCATTTTCTTTCCAAATGTTTTATTACACAGGTGAAGTAAATGAATTAATTACTTAATTAAATCACACATTTCATAGACATTATGACAAGTCTTTCATTTGATCCATCTCTCTCTCTCTCTCTCTCATTCTATTTTAAATACAAAGTATCACTAAAACCTATATCAGTTGATTATCCAATTATCAATTGGTTGAACCAAACCAATTGTAACCAATAATTGATTGTGAAAATATCAACTGATTCCCATCATACAGTGACACAGAAAGTCAGTTTCCTTTTAAAGAGCACCATAGAGGCACATATGCATGATTTAAGATTACATTTTCTAAGTATAAGATGACTACAATTCTTCCTATATATATGTTATCCGTTTTCTTGTCCTGGGCTCCTCAAGTGGTAGTGAAGACGTGTAAAGTATCATTGACATCTGACCAGTAGTGACCAAGATCTCGGCTGCATTCAGTTTGCTTATATGTTTAATTTGCTTGTAAATATTTGATGACAGAAGTGAACTGAACATGTTCCCTTTAAACGCTTACAGATTAAACACCACTGTGAGCTCTTGATTTTAATCACTTGACTAAATGGGAAGTGAAAGGACAACGCCAAGTAGACCAAATTCCGTTTACTTTTTGTTTGTTAGGTCACCGTTTGCGTTTTTTGCATTTATAAACAAGAGTAAACATGTTGAGCGGTGCTGAACCAAGCCCTGATCTTGCTTTAAAACTTGATGACTTGGTTTACCTTTTTTAAAAAATGGACCTGTGATGAAAACCAGGAAATTAATTTAAATTAAAGCACCAAATCCCAATTGTTGACTCAAGTTCAAGTGTAAAAAGATTAATCACAACAGATGGGACTGACGCAAGTAAAATGTGTCATTCCAAACAGTTTTCTTAGATTTTTTAGCTCCTTGGAGAGCTTATACAACTTTTAATGTAAAACAGCTATAATGCTCCACATTTACCTGCACCCTAGGCTAAACATGGTACATTAATATAACTTTTTTCAAATATTAAGATGAATTTTATTCACATCTTTAAATGAAAAGTTTTTCAATATAACTGATGGCTGGAGGATAAAGGTTGTTTTATTATAATGTGTCTATATCTAACATGCGTCATAAATAGCAGCAAGTATGGTTACCACACAAAAATAGATGAATGAATAAATTAATTGAGTGTTAAAAATAGAACATAATTTATCAAACAATTAAGAGTATTGCCCTGAAATAAACTTGATAATTAAACTGTGCAGTATCATTATAAGAAGGACATCAGTCTTTTTTTACTGGGTTGAAAACACAAAGCTGATATATTTGAAGTTTTATTTAATGAAAAAGGATTACATTTTTCTTTTATCATCAACACATTACAAAATACTTGTGTGTTGTGTGTGAATGACTGGCAAATTTTACTTTTGGAGATAACCAGTAAGTAAGGTACGTGTTCACATTGTTTTGTATAATATATCAGTCACATTTGTAGAACAAGTTACCTCTTCTGCATAGTTGATCACCGTGATAAAACAGTTACCTCTGCAAAGAAGCCACATTCATTTAGTGGTCACATATATTGCCAAGTCACCTCTATCAAGTGGTCACAAGTTACAGTAAAAATATTATTAGATTTTCACGGGACACCAATATCTGAAGTTGGGTATGAATATACCTGACTACTTAAGAGCATTTACCTTTTATGTAGTGACATATATAAAGCAGTCACATCTATTTAAAGTAGTCAAATATATATTGAGCAGTCACATCTTATGTAGTTACATTTATTGTGCAGTTACACTTTATGTAGTCACATATATTGAGCAGACACATCTATTAAGTAGTCACATATATATTAAGTAGTCACATATATTGAGCAGTTACCTTTTTTAAGTAGTCTCATACATTCATACTCAACTTTCGATATTGGTGAAAATCTTATAATATTTTTAATTTAAACAAAGAAGGATTTTAGTTTAATCTTTATAAATCAATAACCGTTTAAAATATCAAATTTGTACTTATCATAAAATGTTGTTTAAAATGTCCCCTACAAGTTAGTTATTGTTTCATAATTTTAAATTAATAAATTTTTGGTACTTTTTAATATTGAAGACAATCACCCAATTTTTCGAAATTTCTCTATAAAACAAAGAAAAATGTTGTAGAAACTGGATATTACACCCCCAACACCATATTTGCGAATTTGTCCTTATCAGCATAACAAGATATTTCACTAAGCTTTCCATTGATAATTTTTATTACAATAAGAGTATCTCATTGGTCCTTTTTACACTTTTCTAGAAACACTACTATATCAGCAACCTTCGGCACTTCTCATCGCATGGTAATATATATCGTTGTTTTGATGCCCGCCCAAGGAGATTATTGGGGGACATTCATTGTCTTTATTTCCTTTTTTTTTCATGAAGTTATAAAGTAATTTAAATTGTGTTATGGGGTAAAATACATACATGCACATAGAATTGCTTAAAATTGATAAAAATATATATATAAAAATTCTATTATCATTTTATTTATATTTTTATGAATTTTATTAAGTATTAGGAATTAAAAAGGATGTTATTATGCATAAGACTTCTTTAGAAGGAATAAATAGTTTTTTAAAGTATTTCTGAGAACATTTCTTCAAACACTGGTGTTTTTGTAGATGTTTCGTGCAATGATGTTGAATTACAATTCGTATATGATATATTTTAATTAGTTTGTACATCTGGTTCCAATGAATCAATGAGCAATTAACAGGTGAGAGGAAGGTGTAACAAATATATCCTCTGTCATATTTAGCAATATTCATACTGAACGGAAGGCAGCCTGTCCTGGAGGATACCTACTGTGTTGATATCTGTCTTGTCTCTCTAGTCGCTGTCTAGCATTCTGATCAAAGGTGATACTCGTTTTTTTTAAATAATTTTCTAAATTGGCACGATAGTGCCCATAATATAATTTTAGTTTCTTAATAATCTAGTTTCAGTGCAGATTCTAAATAGAATAACAAGAGACTATTATTTTAATTATACTGTTTTTTAATTTCTTACTTATAAATGATTTTAATATATAGCAATTTAAGTAAATCTTAAGTTCATCTTATCCTTCTGATCCTTGGTAGTAAACGCTGGCTGATATTTACTGACTGACAGTTTGTTTATTTGGAAATTAAAGGGAAGTGGCAAACTAATGTCCTTGGAGCACTTCTCCATTGAGTGATGGCTATGAAGTGTACATAAATAATATATATTGTGATAGGTTATTGCATGAACAATTTGTTTAAATGATGAACATTTGCTATGATATAAATCGAATCTTGTAACATTGTACAGAATGGTGTTTGCATGGTAAATGTATATAAGTGAGGCGCATATGAATTATTATATAATATTTTTTACTGACCAAATCCATCTTCTTTCTGTACTCTTATATAAGAGATATGTCTAAATATGTCATCACACCGAGAGAAAAACAGAAATAAATAAGACAAAAATCAAAATGATGATGATGATGATGATGAAATAAGATAATGATTATACTAATAATGTTTATTTTATAAGTTCTCTACTTTAGTAAAAGCTTATTAACCCTTTACTTCATATAGACACCTTTGGACACCTAATATAGACGCTGTTGGACACCTAATATAGACGGCTTTTGAATTATTGGGTGAATTATGTTTATATTAACTGACAGATAGAAAACAGTGCAGGAACTATTCAGATTGCTCATTACGAGCAATCTGAACTCTTCCTGCACTGTTTTCGGAGGCCTTCAGTGATTGGTGCAGGAAAACTCATATCTATGGAGTAATGGGTTAAACAGTAAAACATTCCCCATTTTAGTTAATCTCCATCAGACTAAAACATGCTGATAGACACTGAGAAGCATATCAATATATATTACTTTATAATAAGTCAAATTAATATTGAATTTTTTTTTAAATATAGACTATCACTATGATTAAGATAGAACATTACCTGTTCTTTTACTTAATAAATCCATAATTACATTCAATAAAACTCATTAAAATTATTTGTTACCTTAAATAAAACGTGTTATATTTAATTCAAATTATGGATATATTTATCTTTAATATTAAACTTTATATACATACAGATACCATGCAAACTAAAATAAAAACAGTAATCAAAGGCGTCTCAAACATGATTATCTTATTGCCTTTTTCAGTTACATATAATGAACATATAATTATATGCCTCTTCCTTTACGCCAGGGTTGTTTTATTTTAAGATTTACGGACCAGCGGATTCCAAGTTTTGCCTCCCCTCACTCCCACCCTGAACTTTTTTCCAACTCAATTTTTTTTTGGAGCCAAAACCGCAAGCCGCCACATATTTGATGTATATGGGAGCCGGCTTTTAAATGCGACATTAATTCAAGCGTTTACCGACATCGAGTTAGAATGTGAACGAATATGAGTGAAGTATGCCAAATGTTTATGTCATATGTATATCAAAAAGCAATTATATGATATAGATGAAACATGGCTGGCTCTACTGTATCGGCGCACATAATTTGATCGTCTTGGTGGTTCAAATCCACAAGTGTTTTACGAAAAACGAGTTCTTAAATTGTTTATTGCTTGTAAAAGGAAATTTAAATTATCTTGATTTTTTAACAACATGTCTGTCTAATATATTACATACATCAAAGTCACAGTATGTTTTAGTTTTAAGAGATAATCAATCATAAAGTTAACAATGTTGATATCCTGTCACATTGAAACGAGTTGAAACACAGCATGGATGATTACCCCAATAAAATTTGGTGGTTGGGTCTTCTGATTAAAATGGTAGGAATTCTACCAGATGTGTAAAAAATAATTGTGAAGGCAACTGCTGGACAAACAGTTGGGAACATTGTTCAGAAAAACATGGGAAATGACTCAGAAATTAATTCTCTGTTCGCTACCAAATCATTTAATGATGAATCTGATTTTGTTTTGTGTGACCCAACAATGCCAGTGATCATTCTTGTGGAAAGTCGGTTGAAGTACATTCATGTAACATTTGAAACCATCACTGCTGTATTGAATTCAGAGCCTGTTCATGCCAGATCTGCCATCGATGATCTTATGTCCATATGAAGACAAGTATTCCTACCTGCCACCTGCCAGGTAAATCATGCTCATGACATTTTAGTAAACAATATAATCTGATAATTTTAGTAAAATATATTTGGTGTTTATTTTATTGTCCACATAGCATTTGTTTTTTGTTTAAAAATAGATTACTATTCTTGTAAAAATGTATAAAAACACATTTGAAAGGGCCCTGACCCTTTCATATTCTGAAAGTTACAAGCTGACTCAATAAGTTCAGAAACTATTTAAGTTGGCTGCTTGATCAGTTCAATGGTTGTTACAGGCAATAAGATCCAGGTTCAAATCCAGTGATTCACCAAATACTGATGTGCTTCCCAGGAATGGTCCCAGGTGTAAACGGAATATGTAACAAGAGGGCCAAGATGGCACTATATTGCTCACCTGACTAACCATGAGTCACCCAGTAGATTATATAATACATGTACGCTCAAAATTCCAGAAAGACGAGATGGGCAAGTAGTTTTCCAGGGCAATAAATATTCCTATGAGTTTCAAACACAAGCCTTCCCAAAGTATATCACTTGAAAGAATCTTTATCACAATGCACTCTCCCCCAAAAACAATTAAGCTCCTCCTCCAAGATTTCAATTACACTTTGAAACTGAAAATCTCAAGCAGACTTCTTGCTGCAAAGAAACTAGCTAAAAATATGGTATTGCTTTCTTATGAAGCAGTAAACCATCCCTGTCTGAACCATAAAAACTCTGACTGTTATATTCAGAAAAACACCTACTTTAAAATGGTTAATGATATTTGAATAATATTCAATCATTGATTATATTTGTATCATCCTTGGCTGCCATATTTTTTGACGATGAACAAACTTGGTAGAGAGTCACCCAAGGAACATTTCTGTGAAATTATTTTAAAATCGAGCCAGTAGTTTCTGACAAGAAGATTTTTTAAGTTTTTAAATTATAGCTTATATAGTAAACTAACCCCACCCCTGGCCGCCATGTTTTTTAACGAATCAAGATGGCTTGAACAAACTTGGTAGAGGGTCACCCAAGGAACATTTCAAAGAAATTATATCAAAATTGGCCTAGTGGTTTCAGAGGAGAAGATGTTAAAAGCTAAAAGTTAACGACGATTAATGGACGACTGACGACAGACGACAGACACCAGGGGATCACAAAATAATCAATAAAATAATTAAAACACAATCTTGACCATTTTAATTTTATTTGTAAAGTATTATATATGTAGAAAAAAATATTTTACAGGAATAACACAGACGTTCGATGCAGTGTGCAACCATTGTGGGGATATTGAGGTCACTGTCAACGGTGAAGTGAGACAATTGAGAGACTGTTTCAGTATTGAGAGACCGATCTGCCTCTCCTGCTTCAACAGTTGCTTAAAACCATCTACTCGGAATGCTAAATAACTAAAAGCAAAAAAACAATGATGTTTGGATATATAATATTAAAAGTGCTATTAAATTAAAACTGTGAGCTTTACATTCTAACGACTATACAGCACTACATGATGTTAAATTTAAGAATTGAATGTTATTTTATGTGTTTCATCAAGGTATAAAGGACAATACTATAGTAACATATTAAAATGGTACTTTTCAGTCAACATCTTATTTTTTATTTTTTTCCTCCTTCTACCCTCAACTTTTAGAAAAAAAATCCTTAAACCTATTAATAAAAAAAAAAACTGGCCTTATGTAACATCATGAAACATATTTAAGTTTCAAATACTAATTAACCCCCCGCAAAAACAAATTGAAATATATATGCGTGACTTTTACCAGGATAAAACAAGACCTATCACTGTAGTGATGAATACCCCCGAACGCCGCCATGACAGAAAATGGTTAACCATTGTATAAAGTTTTATTAAATTATATCCAATAGTTTTAAAGTTATGCTCCAGACAAAAAAAATTCTTAATAAAAGAGAATGTTATGGATTGAGTTGTTTGTATTGTTAATTTTTTTATGGTTTTGTTAAAATTAAAAACGGTCTTTTTAATTATTGTGCAGTGTACAAGCTTTCATGGCAATCAATAAATGTTATACTTTTTCAAGTTATGTTGAGGGACAACAATTTTATGGATAAGAAACAAACAAGAGCACTAGGAATACAATATCGAACTTGCTTTGCTCGAACTCCATGTATTCATCAACTTGGTTCTTTCATGAACTTTATTAAACTGTTATCACTGATGGCTTTAAAAGTACTTTAAAAGGACTGCACCAGACAAGGGAAATATATCAAAGGGCAATAACTCTGTAATTAGCAAGAATAGAGTTATGTTTCATGTACACTGCACTTCCTCTCATTATATTCTACCATTGTATGAAGTTTGATGAAATTCCATCAGGTACTTTTCAAGTTATGCTCCAGACAAGAAAAAATATCAAAGGGCAATAACTCTGTAATATGCAAGAATTGAGTTATGTTTCTTGTACACTGCACTTCCTCTCATTATATTCTACCATTGTATGACGTTTGATGAAATTCCATCCAGTACTTTTCAAGTGATGTTCCGGACAAGGAAAATTGCAAAGGACAGACCGACAGACCGACAGACCGACCTCAGGGTGACTCCAGTATACCCCCTCAAAACTTCGTTTGTCGGGGGTATAAATAGTTAACCTGAAAAAGTAATTTTTTTTATAAAAACAAAATCAAGTATCTGATCCGACAATCAATCACATAAATGATATATAAATGACTTATATGATATGTATTAATGCCCCTGAAAGTATATCATTTAGTTTGGTTGCAGAGATATAAATCTGTATTAAGTCACTACCAATGGTATGTAGCGTTATTGTTTAAAATAGTGAATACGTCTTTTAGTATCAAACTAGATTAATCAAAATAGCTTTATTTGTAGATTTTATTAATTCAATAAACTTAAATACAGACGGCCTTTGATAATAGCATTGTCTTATATATACATGTAGTATTTTCCAGGAATTATATATAAATCCTTAGTGTTTTCTAAGATCATTAAACTATAGGCCTTAACAATTAAAGTGCTGTTCATCTTCTATACATGTGAACCTTTTTGGAAAGCAATGACAGAAAGATAAGGTGCAAATGAGGGATACTAGTTATGCGCCATAAAATTTGAAAATATTGTCATTTCAGTACAATTTTAAGTAATTTCTTAATAATTCAAGTATATTAAACCATGAAAGATGATTGTTTTATCATAATATATAGAGAATATAAATTAATAACAAAAGTAATATAGTGTCATGATTTTTTTAATAAAATTTTCATTTCTTCATTAAAGCATATAATTTTTTTTTTTTTTTAAAACCTGGCATTCTAACTTCCTAATAAGTTTGAATCCTAAATTTATTCAACACAACAACAGTTTTCTACTCTAATACCACAAATAAGTTTTCTGAATGAAAATTTAAAATAAAATGAAAATGAAAGTGGTGAAAGAAGCATTTTTATTTCATTTTGTTTGTAAAAATCGAACCATGGAAATGTAATTTTGTCAAAAAAATACAAGAGGCCTAAGATGACCTGAGGTCGCTCTACTGACTCAGTGGCCATAGCACTTTTTGAAATTCCACAATATTTACCCTCTTTGGGGGGGGTCATCTTAACAATTTATGGATAAATACCCCAAACACACCCATACTGAACAAAAAGTTAATTACTATGAAAAGGAAATACTTTAAATTCCCATATCATTCATCAGTAAAACAAGTATAGTCCCTTGTACAGAATCCTTATACAACCCAGCTTCTTAATTTGCCATAACTTCAATCAACAACTCTTAATGATTTGTTATGAGCAGAAATTATTCAAATTTTTAAAAGAAGTTTTTTTGTACACATGGATGCAAAATGAAAATATTCAGTTTTCCCTATAGTATTCCAATGTAAAAGTCACATTACAGGGCTCCAATACATCCCAGCCCCTTGATATACACAGAATCTTCACTCCTTGCTGATGTAAGGATAATTTAAATAAAAAATGAACTAGTTTGACTGAAAGGTTATTGAGAGGAAATTTCTGAAAGTTCCCAATTTTAACCTTATTGCCCCATCCAACCCCTGGCCCTTTATTGAAATTCAATCCTCTTTATTGAACAAAATCAAATTTACTGTTACTAGACAATGCTTTAGATCTCAAATTGAACAACATATTTACCCAAATGGACAAAAAAATGAGAATTTTCCATTTTCCCATAGTAATTCTATGTAAAACTCACAGGGCCTCTATACAACCCAGTGTCCCTTGATTTGTACAAACTTAGAACTTTTAATCATAGTGATAATTTATATCAAATATGAACAAATTTGATTGACTGGTAGTTGAAAATAAGATATGACAATGTTCAATTTTAATCATTTTGTGACCCCACCTGGCCCCTTTTAGAAAGTCAATCCTTCGTATCGAACAAAATCATATTTGTTATAACTAGAAGTTGCTTCAAAACTCAAACTAATTAAAACAAGTTGGCTGCTTTTAAAAAGCATCAAATGGTTAGGTCTTATAAACGATGTGGCAATTAAAGTGAATGAATGTGTAAGTTTGGTTCCTTGTACAGCACAGAAATACATGGGTGATACCAAATCCCAACAAGGTTCCGGCTGACATAGTGAATTCCCGGCTGCAGGTGTTCCTGATAGTAACTTTGATGTTTAAATGTACTGATATCAATCATTATGTATTGCCATTTGCATATTTAAAAAAACAACTTAACTTTTAATTATTGTCTAAAGTACTTAATGCTATGTTTTATACTATTTACTACTGTGATGATAATATATTTTAAAATAATTTGTATCCAAATTTCAAATTAATCTGTGGATATATTATTTTTAAAAACAACAGTTAAAAATTACTGTTTTTCAAAAACTTGTGCATTTGGCAGTATATCTGATTCTGATGACGTGCTGAAAATAAGTATTTCTGTAGTATCGAATAAAATAAACAACTGTAGCTGTTTAATTTTGTTATTATTTTCATTGTTATGGGTTCAGCATATTATAATAATTGAGTCAAAACATCGTAAATTTGAAAATCATTTACATCAACTTGGTAGGAATCTGTGAGAAACGGCGATAAGTTGTCAAAAAAGATAAGTTTCAAGACCTCATTTAAGCAAGGCATTTTAGAAAATTTCTTGATTTAAGGCATTATCATTTTTTTTCCTGATTAAATATGCAAAGAACAATTCATAGTGATCTCAATTAATGCATTAAAACATCACAATCAATAACTACACACACCGCATTTGAATTTTCGATTTAGCCGGAAAGAGGCTGGAACATGACTAGGTTTTAATATCAATAGTGGTTTGTACATTCCCATGATGCACTGTTTAGAAAAACAATGGCGACCTCCATGTGGCGAATGCAGTGTTTTTAACACGTGATCGTGACATTTCAATATGGCAGCGCCCAGATTCAACTTCTTAACTCGCCCTTATATAGGGTTTGGTCGCTCATGCGACCTAACCAAAAAGTCTTAAATGAAAAATAAAAAAAGAGAATTTTCAGTTTTCTAATAGTACTCCTATATAAAACTCAAAATCCTCTTACAGGGCCCTATAAATACAAGACTCTTGATTTCTACAAACTCTAAACTTATACTCATTGGGATAACCAATATTAAATATAAACAAATTTGACTGACCGGTTGTTGAGAAGAAGTTTTTTGAAATTTTCTATTTTATGACCCTAACTGGCCCCTTATGGAAAGTCAATTCTCCTTATTGAGGCAAATCTTATTTCCTATGACACTAAATGATACTTCAGAACTCAAATTGAATAATAATTTTACCTAAATAGATGAAAAAAAAGAGCAATTTCTGTTTTACCATAATGTTCCAATGTAAAATTTTAAGTCTCCTTAAAGGGCCACTATAGATTTTAACCCCTAAATTCTCATCTGCAATCAAACCCCTACACATAGGGATAGTTTATGCCAAATATGAACAAATCTGACATACCAGTTCTCAAGAAAACGATTTTTGTATCACATCTACTGAGCAGTCACCTCTACCAAGAAGTCACATATATTGAACAGTCCCCTCTATTAAGTAGTCATATATATTGAGCAGTCACTTCGATGTAGTAGTCACATCTACTGAGCAGTCACCTCTATTAAGTAGTCACATAACTATATTGAGCAGTCACCTCTATTAAGTAGTCACCCCTATTAAGTAGTCACATATATTGAGCAGTCACCTCTATTAAGTAGACACATATTTTGAGCAGTCACCTCTATTTAATAGTCACATAATTATATTGAGCAGTCACCTCTATTAAGTAGTCATATATATTGAGCAGTCACCTCTATTAAGTAGTCACATATTTTGAGCAGTCACCTCTATTTAATAGTCACATAATTATATTGAGCAGTCATCTCTATTAAGTAGTCACATATATTGAGCAGTCACCTCTATTAAGGAGTCACATATATTGAGCAGTCACCTCTTATGTAGTAACATATATTGAACAGTCACCTCTTATGTAGTCACATATATTGAACAGACACATCAATTAAGGGACATATATTTGACAGTCATCTTTATTAAGCAGTCACATATATTGAGCAGACACCTCTATTAAGGAGTCACATCTACTGAGCAGTCACCTCTGTTAAGTAGTCACATATATTGAGCAATTATCACTTATGTAGTCACATATATTGGGCAGTCAAATCTATTGAGGAATCACATACATGCTTATTAAGCAGTCATTTCCTTTTCAAGCACACATAAAGAAGCTACATACCGTATATTGTCGGCCATAAGGCGAGTCGGGCCATAAGTCGAGGGGACTTTTTGACCTTCAGATCTCAGTTTTTTGCATTGACCCTTCCTTAAGTCGACCCAGAATTTTCGAAAAGGAAGTGGGTGAGATTTGGGTCACCTAAATATTAAAATTCCTACAGTAGCGATTGCCTGCACTCACAACTGACCTTACGCCAGTATACGTTCATGTACTGTTATCGAATCAACGGCAAATATGATGCCGACAAACAAATGCAGTCTTCTGTTGAATATTTGGTATATTCTGTAATCCGTGGATAAGTGTCACCACATATGTGGGAATGCAAATTGCAATAATCGGTTACTTCTGATCCAAATATCCCAAGGCAATTTTCAGCATATATGTTTACACCCCGTGCCAACATCGTATAGGTTGCTAGGCAACGCAATCGTTCGGCTAACCAAGATCAAGGTTTCCCTTGCATAGAGTTAAAACATCAAGCGTCTAATTGAAACCGATCATTTTTTTCAACTGTCAATCAGAGTTTTCCATGAACAAAGTAACTTTCCACGTATGACGTAATCATCCTTTGTGTTTGCGAGATGCATAGTTGATTGACAAGAGTGTAATTCAATTCTGCACTTTGGTGTCATTGTTCATATAGACTGTTGCTGAAACTGAAATTCGACATTCAAAACTTCAGTAGGAGCTGACCGTTGGTAAAAAAAAATCATCACTCGGGACTAGGACGGGGCCATAAGTCGAGTAGGGATTCAGAGAGTGATTTTGGAGTCTGAAAAATTCGACTTATGGCCGACGATATACGGTATTTTAAAAAGAATCAAATATTAAAAGAGTCTACCCTATAAAGAAACCACTTCTTTCAAACAGGCACCTGTATAAAGTAACCACTTCTTTTAAACAGTCACCTCTATAAAGTAAAGACTTCTTTCAAACTGTCACCTCTATAAAGTAACCACTTCTTTCAAACAGTCACCTCTATAAAGTAACCACTATTTTTAAACAGTCATCCCTGTAAAGTAACAAATTATTTTAAACAGTCACCTCTATAAAGTCACCACTTCTTTTCAGCTGCAGAGTCACCTCTATTAAGTAACAACTTTTTTCAAATAGTCCTCTCTATAAAGTAACAACTTCTTTTAAACAGTCACTTCTATATAGCAACAACTTCTTTTAAGCTGCTGAGTCACCTCTATAAAGTAAACACTTCTTTAAAACAGGCACCTCTATAAGGTAACCACTTCTTTTAAACAGTCACCCCTATAAAGTAAACACTTCTTTTAAACAGTCACCTCTATTAAGTAACTACTTCTTTCAAACAGTCACTTCTATAAAGTAACCATTTCTTTAAAACAGTCACCTCTATAAAGTCACCACTTCTTTTAAACAGTCACCCCTGTAAAGTAACCACTTCTTTCAAACAGTCACCTCTATAAAGTAACCACTTCTTTCAAACAGTCACCTCTATAAAGACACCAATTCTTTTAAACAGTCACCTCTATAAAGTAACCACTTCTTTTAAAAAGTCACCTCTATTAAGTAACCACTTCTTTTAAAAAGTCACCTCTATTAAGACGTCATTTCTTTTAAACAGTCATTTTCTTTCAGAAATCAGTTTTCATCTTGTTGTCGCACTAACTTCTGTATATGAGGATAGTTGCTTTACATATGCCTACAGCCTTGCATCACCATGGCAATCTTTGGATAAAACACTGAACAACATTATGATATAAATGCTATTTATATAAAAACCCATGAGCAAATCAAATGTACTTAAATTAAATGCTCATCTTATTAATCCAACACATAATTAACTTGATTATTTTTTTCAGATGAAGATGGATTGCAATGCTACTTTAAAGATGTAAAAGGGAATACAATCCAGGTGTGCTTGCAAATTTAAAAAGGATATTGTGAGAGATTGGTGAAAATAAATGTTACTAGCCAAATCTTATTATTCAAGGAATAAACTTAATATTTTAATAAATTTCAAGGAAGAATTAGCGAAGTATTTTTAGTTGTCTGCAGAATGATGTTTTCAGTTTAAAAGACAGATGAGAAGTATTGGATAACCTACATGTAGCAGATTGATAGACGGTTAAAAAGAACAGGCATATCGACGATCAATAAAGATGAAGAGATAAAAAGCACAGAACACCAACTGATGGTTAAAATAAATTTGTGAAAATACGAAAGTTGCATTTTTTTTATAAACTATCGAGAGATGAAGAAAAAACTGATCATCTGTTACTTGAGTATAATATACTTTTTTGTAATATCAAGACCAAAAAGTATTGATGTGAAGACAGTTAACTATGATGAAAAATTAAGTGTGGAAATATTTGATAAAAATGAAAATGAAAATACTTAGGAAAAATGAAAATTCCACATGCGAACATTTTTGATGTGCTTAACAAATCAATCAACTCTACATATCCATTTTCGGACAACATTACAGGAGGAACATACCGTTTAAACAGAAGCGATGGCAATTTTAAAAGTTTTGATCTCCAGCAAGTTTTAAGCAAGTTGAAAAATGCTACGAAATATGGCCTATTTAATTTCACAGAAACGTATCTGGAATCACCATTGTGGCCGTCTCTAACGCCACACAATTGGAGTGAACAGGCAGTGAAGCTGTTGGGTCAGCCGGAATACATAGTCATGCTTATATTGTGTACGTTTGCATTAATTATGAACGTGCTGTCAATCATTGCCGTTACTCATATCCAGAACGAGCAAACAATGCATTTGAAGCTGATTATCAACCTTGCCGCGTCGGATATTTTCATTGTGCTAAGTGTTCTTTTACATATCATAAACAAGATATTCAACAATCCCTATCCTGTTGGACCTACACAACCTCAGGACAGGATTACAAATTCGTGTGTTTTTGCGACGATAAGCTCAATAAATATCATGTCATTTTTAATATCCTTGCTCAATCTTCTCACCATGGCTGTTGACCATTACATCGCCATTATCAAACCACTTCGTTATCACATCATCATGTCAAAGAGACACGGGTATCTGCTCATCACCACGTTATGGCTAACGGCAGCATTGGGAGGCTTTTCAAACTTCATGGTCGGATCTTCTGGATATGACAGCACACAAAGTTTGTTTAATTACTGTGAGTACATCATGTACGACCAGTACCACGCAGAATTCCTTGTTTTCGCCGTAACAATAGTTTGCTCATTTGGAATTACGTTTATTTACTTAAGGATTTATTTTGAAGTGCGCAAAGTGCAATCAAAAACGCATGCATCTCTCAACGACTGTTTGCATTCCAAGAAGGCCATGATAACAACATTGCTCATCATCGGCACATTCAGTATATGTTGGCTACCTTACTGCATTTTTCAAATAACAATGATTATCCAAATACATTTTAATGATAAAGTGGTTTATAAATTATTCAGTACATTTCTGCTCATAAGTAAGTACTTATACATCCTACAGCTATTAAATTGTTTATTGGATCCTATCATTTATGCTGTCAGATTAAGTACTGTGAAAATGGGATACAAAAAATTTCTCGCCAAACTAAGGAAAGGCTGTAAAAATACTAAATCGTGTATTTTAGAAAACGATAGCCTCATACCACGTGCCGTATCCAACAGTTTCAGTAGTCGACGAACAACCATGCCTCAAATTGCTTCTCCAGGGAAAATAAGTTCTATGCAAAATTATCAGGCAAGAACTACTAGGTATGAATTCATAATCACAATGCAACAAAAACATTCACATTCAGATTCGGATGGCTGCAAATCTACAAAACTTTCAGAAGGAAGTGACATCAATGAAAATGAAATTGTTTCAGAAAATGAAAATATTGCCATGGTTACACACCATGTCCCTTGTGAAACTCAACTAACATTGTTAAACCATGAAATGAATGAAACTTTATTATAATGTAAATTATTGTAGTCTTTTACTATTTTTTTTCCATTTATACAATACTAAGGTTTGTACATCAATGTCTTAGAATCAACATGGCTGTCGTATCAATCCATTCATACAGGTGGTTTGTTCATCACACACATCCATCTATACAGATTTGTTCATCACACACATCCATCTATACAGATTTGTTCATCACATACACCCATCCATGTAATTTTATTCATCACATACATCCATCCATACACATACATCCATCCATACAGATTTGTTCATCATATACACCGATCCATGTAGATTTATACATCACATACATCAATCAATACAGATTTGTTCATCAAATAAATTCAACCATACATATTTATTCATCACATACAGATTTATTCATCACATACATCCATCTATACAGATTTATTTGTCACTAACATCCATTTATACATCACTTACATAAATCTATACAGATTTGCTCATCACATTTATCCATTTATACAGATTTATTCATCACATACATCCAGCCTTACAAATCTGTTCATCACATACATTCATCCCTACAGATTGTTCCTCACATAAACCAATCTATACAGATTTATTCATCACATACATCCATCTATACACATTTATTTATCGCTTACATCCATCTATACACATTTATTTATCCCTTTCACCCATCTCTACAGATTTATTCATCACATACATCCATCTATACAGATTTATTCATCACATACATCCATCTCTACAGATTTATTCATCACTTACATCCATCCATCTATACAGATACATCCATCTATACAGATTTATTCATCACATACATCCATCTATACAGGTTTATTCATCACATACATCTATCTATATAGATTTATTCATCACATACATCCATCTATACAGATTTATTCATCACTTACATCCATCTATACAGATTTATTCATCACATACATCCATCTATACAGATTTATTCATCACATACATCCATCTATACAGATTTATTCATCACATACATCCATCTCTACAGATTTATTCATCAGATACATCCATCTTTACAGATTTGCTCCTCACATACACATCCATACAGATTTGCTCATCACATACATCCATATATACAGATTTATTCATCACACACTTATTCATCACAAACATCAATCTATACAGATTTATTCACCACACACTTATTCATCACATACATCCATACAGATCTATTCATTACATACAACCATCTATACAGATTTATTTATCACACACATCAATCTATACAGATTTATTCATCACATACATCCATCCATACAGATGTTTTCATCATACACATTCATATATACAGATTTATTCATCACACACATCAATCTATACAGATTTATTCATCACACAAATCCATCTATACATATTTATTCATCACATACATCCATCTATACAGATTTATTCATCACATACATTTATCTCTACAGATTTGCTCATCACATACATCCATTTATACAGATTTATTCATCACAAACATCCATCTATACATATTTGCTCATCACATACATCCATCTATACAGATTTATTCATCACATACATCCATCTATACAGATTTGCTCATCACATACATCCATCTATACAGATATATTATCACATACATCCATCTATACAGATTTATTCATCACACACATCCATACATACAGATTGATTTATCATACACATCAATATATACAGATTTATTCATCACACACATCCATCTATACAGATTTGCTCATCACATACATCCATCTATACATATATATTATCACATAATCCATCTATACAGATTTATTCATCACATACATCCATAAATACAGATTTATTTATCACACACATCAATCTATACAGATTTATTAATCACACACATCGATCTATACAGATATATTCACCACACACATCCATCTATACAGATTTGCTCATCACATTCATCCATCTATACAGATTTATTCATCACATACATCCATCTATACAGATTTGCTCATCACATACATTCATCTATACAGATATATTATCACATACATCCATCTATACAGATTTATTCATCACACACATCAATCTATACAGATTAATTCATCACACACATCCATCTATACAGATTTATTCATCACACACATCCATCTATACAGATTTATTCAGCACAAACATCCATCTATACAGATTTATTCATCACATACATCCATCTATACAGATTTATTCATCACATACATCCATCTTTACAGATTTGCTCATCACATACATCCATTTATACAGATTTATTCATCACATACATCCATCTTTACAGATTTGCTCATCACATACATCCATTTATACAGATTTATTCATCACATACATCCATCTATACAGATTTGCTCATCACATACATCCATCTATACATATTTATTCAGCACAAACATCCATCTATACAGATTTATTCAGCACAAACATCCATCTATACAGATTTATTCATCACTTACATCCATCTTTACAGATTTGCTCATCACACACATCCATCTATACAGATTTGCTCATCACACACATCCATCTATACAGATTTATTCATCACACACATCCATCTATACAGATTTATTCAGCACAAACATCCATCTATACAGATTTATTCATCACATACATCCATCTATACAGATTTATTCATCACATACTTCCATCTTTACAGATTTGCTCATCACACACATCCATCTATACAGATTTATTCATCACACACATCCATCTATACAGATTTATTCATTACATACAACCATCTATACAGATTTATTTATCACACACATCAATCTATACAGATTTATTCATCACATACATCCATCCATACAGATGTTTTCATCATACACATTCATATATACAGATTTATTCATCACACACATCAATCTATACAGATTTATTCATCACACAAATCCATCTATACATATTTATTCATCACATACATCCATCTATACAGATTTATTCATCACATACATTTATCTCTACAGATTTGCTCATCACATACATCCATTTATACAGGTTTGCTCATCACATATATCCATCTATACATATTTGCTCATCACATACATCCATCTATACAGATTTATTCATCACATACATCCATCTATACAGATTTGCCCATCACATACATCCATCTATACAGATATATTAGCACACACATCCATAAATACAGATTGATTTATCATACACATCAATATATACAGCTTTATTCATCACACACATCCATCTATACAGATTTGCTCATCATATACATCCATCTATACATATATATTATCACATAATCCATCTATACAGATTTATTCATCACATACGTCCATAAATACAGATTTATTTATCACACACATCAATCTATACAGATTTATTAATCACACACATCCATCTACACAGATATATTCACCACACACATCCATCTATACAGATTTGCTCATCACATTCATCCATCTATACAGATTTATTCATCACATACATCCATCTATACAGATTTGCTCATCACATACATTCATCTATACAGATATATTATCTCATACATCCATCTATACAGATTTATTCATCACACACATCAATCTATACAGATTTATTCATCACACACATCCATCTATACAGATTTATTCAGCACATACATCCATCTATACAGATTTATTCATCACATACATCCATCTTTACAGATTTGCTCATCACATACATCCATCTTTACAGATTTGCTCATCACATACATACATTTATACAGATTTATTCATCACATACATCCATCTTTACAGATTTGCTCATCACATACATCCATCTATACAGATTTATTCATCACATACATCCATCTTTACAGATTTGCTCATCACATACATCCATCTATACAGATTTATTCATCACAAACATCCATCTATACAGATTTATTCAGCACAAACATCCATCTATACACATTTATTCATCACATACATCCATCTATACAGATTTATTCATCACATACATCCATCTTTACAGATTTGCTCATCACACACATCCATCTATACAGATTTATTCATCACATACATCCATAAATACAGATTTATTTATCACACACATCAGTCTTTACAGATTTATTAATCACACACATCCATCTATACAGATATATTCACCACACACATCCATCTATACAGATTTGCTCATCACATTCATCCATCTATACAGATTTATTCATCACATACATCCATCTATACAGATTTGCTCATCACATACATTCATCTATACAGATATATTATGACATACATCCATCTATACAGATTTATTCATCACACACATCAATCTATACAGATTTATTCATCACACAAATCCATCTATACAGATTTATTCAGCACAAACATCCATCTATACAGATAAATTCATCACATACATCCATCTATACAGATTTATTCATCACATACATCCATCTTTACAGATTTGCTCATCACATACATCCATTTATACAGATTTATTCATCACATACATCCATCTATACAGATTTGCTCATCACATACATCCATCTATACAGATTTATTCAGCACAAACATCCATCTATACAGATTTATTCAGCACAAACATCCATCTATACAGATTTATTCATCACATACATCCATCTATACAGATTTATTCATCACACACATCCATCTTTACAGATTTGCTCATCACACACATCCATCTATACAGATTTATTCATCACACACATCCATCTATACAGATTTATTCAGCACAAACATCCATCTATACAGATTTATTCATCACATACATCCATCTATACAGATTTATTCATCACATACATCCATCTATACAGATTTATTCATCACATACATCCATCTTTACAGATTTGCTCATCACACACATCCATCTATACAGATTTATTCATCACACACATCCATCTATACAGATTTATTCATCACACACATCCATCTATACAGATTTATTCATCACAAACATCCATCTATACAGATTTATTCATCACATACATCCATCTATACAGATTTATTCATCACATACATCCATCTTTACAGATTTGCTCATCACATACATCCATCTTTACAGATTTATTCATCACACACATTCATCTCTACAGATTTGCTCATCACATACAGACCATGGCGTGGTCTAGTGGCAGAACATCCGCCTCGCATGTGGAAGGTCGTGAGTTCAATCCCCGGCCGGGTCATACCAAAGACTTTAAAAATGGTACTAGAAGTTTCCTCGCTTGAAGCTCAGCATTTAGAGGAGAGTTCTAGGTCTGGTCCGCCCGGTGTCAGTATAATGTGACTGGGTGGGGTATCATACCATGTGTTTGCGGCATGATACTCAAGTGTGACAGTGCTTAGAATACTGTCTCAAGTAGACAACGTCGCGATATGACTGAAAAATTGTTGAAAGCGACGCTAAACACAATACAACAACAACATCATCACATATATCCATCTATACAGGTTTGCTCATCACATATATCCATCTATACAGGTTTGCTCATCACATATATCCATCTATTCAGATTTATTCATGACATACATCCATCTATACAGATTTATTCATCACATCCATCCATCTATACAGATTTATTCATGACATACATCCATCTATACAGATTTGCTCATCACATATACACAAATTTTTAGTCCTAAATCTCAGGAAAAAGCATAAATCTCTTGTACCTGGATATAACTTGAATTTGTTCTTGTTCCCAATATTCAATAGAGTTAATGACAGCACTTGCTAAAACTTCTCAATTGCGGTAATATGAGGAGCCAATTTCAATGCCTGGAAATGACAGATAACACCTTTGCATATGTTTGCTTGTTTTTGAATACCATAAGTACCTAATTCAAATTTGAATCAATTTTAATTAGGACACATCACAATTTATTATGAATAGGATAGGAGAAGTCTAATACTGACTGCTTTCAATCTTAATTATGGCAACAGCATAAATTATGTACCTAAATGTTTAAAAAGTCAAAAAGTAATTAATAACAAAACATCACAAATCACAGAGAGTTTTATTTTATAAACACAAACACCTGTAAATCACATAAACAAAAGAAATATGTGTAAATGAAATATATTTATGCTGACAACAGTATTGCATTTATTCTGCATTCGTCAATACACTGTCATCTAATCCCTAACCAGTCTGTGCTTAGTATAACCAGTCTGTGCTATTTAGAAAATTCCCAGTTACAGTAATGGAATTGCTGTAATGGAATAGTAAACACTTTGATACATTTCGACTTATTTAACAATTTTAACCGCATATGAAATGAATATGGACCGAATATGAATAAAAGGTTTTCAGCTTGGTAAATCATCACTGGAATCCGAGGTGAGAGACGAATGATAATGAGACATAGTCCGAACTAAGTCATCACAGACTGTGTGGCCGAGATTCAAACTCACAACCACTGGAGTGATAGTCAGACTTACTACTGGCTGAACTAATTGTGCCTGGCATGTCCTTTATTCAAAAACTTTTATCCAACAAAAAAAGCAATGTGATCATGATTTCAGACTGATTCCAGTATAACTGCACATGGTTGTATTGACATTGATTTATTATAAATAAATAACAAGTCAAAATTGAGTATACTCCCACTGAGTAACTTATATACCTACACTACCTTTCAACACTAAGTAACTTATATACCTACACTACCTTTCAACACTAAGTAACTAATATACCTACACTACCTTTCAACACTAAGTAACTTATATACCTACACTTCCTTTCACCACTAAGTAACTTATATACCTACACTACCTTTCAACACTAAGTAACTTATATACCTACACTACCTTTCAACACTAAGTAACTTATATACCTACACTTCCTTTCACCACTAAGTAACTTATATACCTACACTACCTTTCAACACTAAGTAACTTACATACCTACACTACCTTTCAACACTAAGTAACTTATATACCTACACTTCCTTTCACCACTAAGTAACTTATATACCTACACTACCTTTCAACACTAAGTAACTTATATACCTACACTACCTTTCAACACTTAGTAACTTATATACCTACACTACCTTTCAACACTAAGTAACTTATATATGTACACTATCTTTCACCACTAAGTAACTTATATACCTACACTATCTTTCAACACTAAGTAACTTATTTTTTGTACAGTGAAGCAGAAAACAAGAGGGCCAAGATGGCCCTATATCGCTCACCTGACTGACCTTGAGTCACCCAACTTAAGTAGATTATATAATATATGTACATTCAAAATTCCAGAAAGACGAGATGGGCAAGTAGTTAGAATTTTTATTTGTTTTGAAGATGTAACAGATGTGTAGAAGAGTTCAAACTTGGAAGAGGTTCACCCATGGTTTAATGTCAGTGAAATTACATAAAAATCAGGTTTCTGACAAGAAGATTTTTTAAGTTTTTACTATAGCTTATATTGTAAACTAACCCCACCCCCTGGGCGCCATGTTTTTTGACGAATCAAGATGGCTTGAACAAACTTGGTAGAAGGTCGCCCAAGGAACTTTTCTGTGAAATTATTTTAAAATCGAGCCAGTAGTTTCTGACAAAAAATTTTTTTAAGTTTTTACTAATTAAACTTGCCCTGCCCCTGGGTGCCATTTTTTTTATGAATCAAGATGGCTTGAACAAACTTGGTAGACAGTCACCCAAGGAACATTACTGAAAAGTTATATCAAAATTGGCCCAGTGGTTTCAGAGGAGAAGTTGTTAAAACCTAAAAGTTAACGACAAACGACGGACACCAGGCGATCACAAAAACTCACCTGTGAGCCTTCGGCTCAGGTGAGCTAATAAAAAAGCATACAATTCAAATTTTGTTTTTTTATTTGTAAAACACTGATGCAATAGTTTTGTAAAAAAGCATGAAATAAAGTTTTTCCCTTGTTTTTGTGCTATTCACTGGTTGTTTGGCTAAAATATTACTTCCGTAATTCACATTATGAAAGATGTAATGTGATTATACTCGGAAACAAACATGCATATTCATTAAATTTTCACATTTTGCATTGAGGCTTAAGTGGTGGTATTGTTTCCAGTGCCCATCGATAGGAGGTAACTCATATATGCTAAACTGATAGCAACAGGGACCTTGTGGAAATAAGCGCGTTTGTTGCTTTAATGGGTTATCCCAGGTTATAAGATCTTTAATTTTTAGATGATTACTATAATTATTTTACTTATTTAATTTCTTGATTTATTACTGTTATTTTATAATCATCATGATATATATATGTTGTATAATGATATTATATACCTGAATAAATTTGAATTGAATTGAATTGAACAGTTTCTTAAACACAATGTTTGATTCTACAAATATATTACAAAATGCATCAAACATTATGAGAAATTCAGCTGTGTTGTAAAAACTTTAAAAGGACCTTTACATTTGTTTAATAAATCATTTGTATTTTTTATAATATTTTTTGCCTCATGGCAAGGGCACTGCAAACCATTTTCAAGATAAAAATGTGCATGTTAATGGAGTTTCATTTTAATATATATCAATACATCAATCCAAACTTTTTTAGTATCTTCATCAAAATAACAAAAGAAAAACATTATTATTTACTTTACCACTAGAAAAATTGTATAAGTTTGGTTGCGGAAACAATCAATTTTAGCATTTTTGACTAATTAAAGGCCCATAACTCTTAAGATAATGGTCAGAATTGGCTGGTTATCAAACTTGGCTCAGATTTTATAGAGATACACACTTTGTGTAAGTTGGCTTCAGTTCAGATAAAGAATATCCTAGTTATTGAGCAGAAATGCTAAATTTTAGAATTTTTGACTAATTAGAAGAGCCATAACTCTAAAGATAATAATCTGAATTGGCTGGTTATTGATCTTGGCTCAGATTTTATAGAGATTGACACTTTGTGTCAGTTTGCTTCAGTTCTGATAAAAAATACTCTAGTTATTGAGCGGAAATAGGCAATTTTAGCAATTGACTTATTAAAGGGCCATAACTCTAAAGATAATAGTCCATATTGGCTGGTTATCCAACTTGGCCTAGATTTTATAGAGATGCACACTTTGTGTAAGTTTGGTTAAGTTCTGATGAAAAATACTCTAGTTATTGAAGGGAAACAAAAAACTTGACGCCACCCATCTGCCCGCCCGCTCGCCTACCAACTTGGCCAATCTAATAACCAGGTTTTCAACACCTGGGAATCTCAGGAAACAGGTACAGGGACAAAGTACATGGTACATTTGTAGGTTGTTTTCATAGTCAATAAAACATATTAAAACTACATGTGCATTTTTCATTTTATGCAGTCTGTATATTTAGAGCTCCGAAAGGAAATGCAAGGTACATGTATTTTATCACAATTCTGTACAAAGTGTATGTACGCACCTGTAAAACACTCTGTCCTAATTTCAGGTAGCTCACCTGAACAGGTAAGCCACAATAGTCAACTTTTACTGCCAATAATACACTTTTGTGTGATAATCCTTGAAACAGGTGGAACAATACAGAGGTACCTCACATTTCTCACACATCATGGTGGTTTTTGATCTTTTGAATGGATTGTCTGCCATTGATGTACCTAGATTGTCTCTCATGTACACTTTGTGTTTCTTTTTACACACAACCCACAGCCAGTCCAAGCCCCCTGCAGCTATGGGCAAGTGGTTCAAACAATCCAGACGAGGCTGGTTCTCATTGTCAAACAATCCAGACGAGGCTGGTTCTCATTGTCAAACAATCCAGACGAGGCTGGTTCTCATTGTCAATTGATCTTGGACGTTTAAATGGGAGCTGCTCAGTTTCATTCAAGTAAGGTGTTATTAACTGTGCTACATCAAGGCCGAAATCTAAAAAGTCCCATTTGCATTTGTTGGGTGGGTCTTGGTCTACTGCAGTTCCCTCCAATGCATAAGTATTATGAAGTGCACATTTACGCAGTTTTTTCTCCACTCATCTGTACCTGGACAATCTCATTGTACGTTTAATTTTATTCACAGGGGTCACCAGATTCTGATGCATGTGGTGTACCCCTCCCGTATATTGTCCATATTCCTTTACAGCAGGCGGACAAGATGCTTGTTCCCGTGTTCCATCTTTCTTTGTCCTTGTACATGTAAGATTGCCATCCACTGGGGCATGGTAAGTGGACAGGTAATAGACAACTCTACTGTCCTTCCAATACAAAGCCAAAAGTGGGTCACACATGAGAAAATCACTTGCCCCTCTCTCTCTGAAGACACCGGGTCTGAGCTGCAGTTCGTCGTTACTCCCGTGGAAAGCCATTTGACAGTGTCATGTGAGATTTCAATTATTGTTTAATTGTCAGTATAACGTTATTTTTTTTACTCATTTGATTGAATATCAATTTAAATGGAAATTTTCAGACATGAAATTTAGTTATCAAGAAAAATTCAACAAATTTCTTAGCCAAGGGAACAGATATTGAACTATTTTTGGGGCAAGCACCTGGCGTCATTACCAGGCCTTCTAAAATTGCCGGTTTTTCGGTTTTTGGACCGATTTCTTAAGTTCAAAACCGGTTTTCGTTTCAAAGTTTAATAAAAAATCGGTCCAGATGTTTTCAAAGTTCAATAAAAAATCAGTCCAGATATTTTCTATCGGTCGTATAAAATCTCATAAATTGCTCTTACCATGCCCTACTGACCTGCGAAATACGCCTTGCGGCAATATAATTTGACCCAATAATCCGTTTGTTTTGTCACCTGCTGTGCGAAATGATGCAATTTCGACTAAACCATTGACGGTATTAAGGGAGTTTATCGGAAGAGTCTATCGCTATGTAGCACGCCTTCGATGTGTGATCAGTGACCCATAGCATTCTGTCGGTTCATCAAAAGACTGTGTTTGCGTTCGTATATTTCTTTGATATACCGCTAGCCAAAGCTGGGACGGTCGGACCTAATATTGTTTGCTTCATTAAAATATTTGATAAAACGTGCGGTGTTACTTGTTTGTTTCATTTTTTAAAAAAAAATAATTTTAATTATAGAATTATAGAAATGACATTAATTAATGAAAGTGATAAAACCCGGACCGATTTTGTTTTGATGTGAGACAGGTTCTGAATGATTTATTTTGGTGGTTAACCGTTACATTGGTTTCCACGGTGATTATTTCACGCAGCTTCCGGAACTTGCATCACTTCCGGTTCGATCGAACATTTTTAATATAATGAAAATTATTCAGTAAAGCGGAAACATAATGTCAGTCATTAAAATGTACACATTGTGATAAAGTATGTTATAAATAATACACAAACAAACTTGAAATCGTTTCCTATTAATAAATAAACGGAGAAATACACGATGCAGCTGACATGGTGGGTGGGGTATGCATACATGTAATGGCATAATGTAAGGCAATTTTAGTGATTTTTTATAAATAAGTGCGATTCTTACGGTAGTAAAAAACCTTGACCGATTTGCATTTTGGAATTTTAGAAGGCCTGGTCATTGTATGTCATAACACGTGATGCGCATGTGACATGGAATTATTTTTAAAACGGTATAAATATACATCATATTTTAATTTATATTCACGGAATTGTTTCCCATTTTTGCTATTTTATGTTTTGTTTTACGGGTGAAAACTTTTTATTTTTTATTTGTTTGATAACCTTGAGAAAAACAATGTGGAAAACACACTGCTATTTCTATATCACACTTTTTTCACTTGGCGTTGTTTTCACAGAAAATTGTAAATATCTGTTATAATTTTGAATCAAGCTACTCCAAAACGATTTGGTTAACAAATAACGGGTACCAGATTATCAGAAAATAAAAATAAATTACAAATTTTGCCCTCTAGAAGAAGAAAATGGCTGCAAGGACAGTTTTGGTCACAGATTGGTCCCATGTTGAGAGGTAGTCGAAAGTTCTAGACTAATTTAAAAGTCTGCTGTGTTGAAAGGTAGTAAAAATTTCAGACCGGTTTACCGGTCTGCCATGTTGAAAGGGTTAAGTTTTTAAGTATTTATGTTGGTGAAACAAGAGCCTTGATCATGTTTTAAACTTATTTTTCTCCAATCAGTTTAATGTCTGCATTATTTAAAGCTCCAACTGCAATATAAGAGTCGCGAAATGGCTCTGGGGCAGGTTTTATATATCTCAGTACATGATTCAAATCAGAGAACCCTTTTTCAAAATTTCACAGTCATCAATGCATTGTTTTTGTTACAATGTTATATGCTACTAGATTATGTTAATACATTTAATTGGCAAAACATATTAAAAATAATCATCACGGAGCCTGTTGCCGGGTGGGGATTCAAAATCACGACCCCTGGATTGATAGTCAGACAGGTAACCAACTACATTGCTTTGAATACAGTCTCAAGCAGAAAACATGTGATATGACCGACAACTTGTTGAAAGTGACTTTAATCATTAAACAATACAACTGATGTCACAAATCCACATTAACAACCTTTAATTAAATTAAAATTAATTATAATAACTAATTATACAATTCATGACATTTCTCTAGCCTGTTTTTCATGTAATAATTTTGATGAATTATTAATGATAAATTATGCAATGAACAATAATCACGATGTTCACAATAGTGTTGCAATTGTGTTGAGCAGACAAAATTGTCTGAAAACTACTGGATTTGCCAGTTAAAAGACTTGTCTGAAAACAATTAACTGGCCAGTAAAAGGACTTGTCTGAAAACTACTGGATTTGCCAGTTAAAAGACTTGTCTGAGAACAATGAACTGGCCAGTTAAAGGACTTGTCTGAAAACTACTGGATTTGCCAGTTAAAAGACTTGTCTGAGAATAATGAACTGGCCAGTTAAAGGACTTGTCTGAAAACTACTGGATTTGCCAGTTAAAAGACTTGTCTGAGAACAATGAACTGGCCAGTTATAGGACTTGTCTGAAAACTACTGGATTGGCCAGTTGAAAGACTTGTCTGAGAACAATGAACTGGCCAGTTAAAGAACTTGTTTGAAAACTACTGGATTGGCCAGTTGAAAGACTTGTCTGAGAACAATGAATTGGCCATTTAAAGGACTTGTCTGAGAACACTGAACTGGCCAGTGGAACGACTCATCTGAGAACATTGAACTGGCCATATGAAGGACTTATCTGATAATATTGGATTGGCCAGTTGAAAGACTTGTCTGAGAAGAATGAACTGACCAGGTAAAGGACTTGTCTAAAAACAACTGGATTGGACAATTGAAAGACTTGCCTGAAAACACTGAACTGACCAGTTAAAGGACTTGTCTGAAAACTACTGGATTGGCCAATTAAAAGACTTGTCTGAGAACAATGAACTGGCCAGTTAAAGGACTTGTCTGAAAACTACTGGATTGGTCAATTGAAAGACTTGTCTGAGAACAATGAACTGGCCAGTTAAAGGACTTGTCTGAAAACTACTGGATTGGCCAATTGAAAGACTTGTCTGAGAACAATGAACTGTCCAGTTAAAGGACCTGTCTGAAAACTACTGGATTGGCCAATTAAAAGATTTGTCTGAGAACAATGAACTGGCCAGTTGAAGGACTTGACTACAAACTACCAGATTTGCCAGTTAAAAGACTTGTCTGAGAACAATGAACTGACCAGTTAAAGGACTTGTCTGAAAACTACTGGATTCGCCAATTGAAAGACTTGTCTGAAAACACTGAACTGGCCAGTTAAAGGACTTGTCTGGAAACTTCTGGACTGGCCAGTTGAAAGACTTGTCTGAGAACAATGAACTGGCCAGTTAAAGGACTTGTCTGAAAACTTCTGGACTTGCCAGTTGAAAGCCTGGTCTGAGAACAATAAACTGACCAGTTAAAGGACGTGTCTGAAAACTTCTGCACAGGCCAGTTGAAAGACTTGTCTGAGAACAATGAACTGGCCAGTTAAAGGACATGTCTGAAAACTTCTGCACAGGCCAGTTAAAAGACTTGTCTGAGAACACTGAACTCGCCAGTTAAAGGACTTGTCTGAAAACTTCTGGACTGGCCAGTTGAAAGACTTGTCTGAGAACAATGAACTGGCCAGTTGAAGGACATGTCTGAAAACTACTAGACTGGCCAGTTGAAAGACTTGTCTGAGAACACTGAACTCGCCAGTTAAAGGACTTGTCTGAAAACTTCTGGACTGGCCAGTTGAAAGACTTGTCTGAGAACAATGAACTGGCCAGTTAAAGGACTTGTCTGAAAACTTCTGCACAGGTCAGTTGAAAGACTTGTCTGAGAACAATGAACTGGCCAGTTAAAGGACATGTCTGAAAACTTCTGCACAGGCCAGTTAAAAGACTTGTCTGAGAACACTGAACTCGCCAGTTAAAGGACTTGTCTGAAAACTTCTGGACTGGCCAGTTGAAAGACTTGTCTGAGAACAATGAACTGGTCAGTAAAAGGACTTGTCTGAAAACTACTGGATTTGCCAGTTAAAAGACTTGTCTGAGAACAATGAACTGGCCAGTTAAAGGACTTGTCTGAAAACTACTGGATTTGCCAGTTAAAAGACTTGTCTGAGAATAATGAACTGGCCAGTTAAAGGACTTGTCTGAAAACTACTGGACTGGCCAGTTGAAAGACTTGTCTGAGAACAATGAACTGGCCAGTTAAAGGACTTGTCTGAAAACTTCTGCACAGGTCAGTTGAAAGACTTGTCTGAGAACAATGAACTGGCCAGTTAAAGGACATGTCTGAAAACTTCTGCACAGGCCAGTTAAAAGACTTGTCTGAGAACACTGAACTCACCAGTTAAAGGACTTGTCTGAAAACTTCTGGACTGGCCAGTTGAAAGACTTGTCTGAGAACAATGAACTGGTCAGTAAAAGGACTTGTCTGAAAACTACTGGATTTGCCAGTTAAAAGACTTGTCTGAGAACACTGAACTCGCCAGTTAAAGGACTTGTCTGAAAACTTCTGGACTGGCCAGTTGAAAGACTTGTCTGAGAACAATGAACTGGCCAGTTAAAGGACTTGTCTGAAAACTACTGGACTGGCCAGTTGAAAGACTTGTCTGAGAACACTGAACTCGCCAGTTAAAGGACTTGTCTGAAAACTTCTGGACTGGCCAGTTGAAAGACTTGTCTGAGAACAATGAACTGGCCAGTTAAAGTACTTGTCTGAAAACTACTTGACAGGCCAGTTGAAAGACTTGTCTGAGAACAATGAACTGGCCAGTTAAAGGATGTGTCTGAAAACTTCTGGACTGGCCAGTTGAAAGACTTGTCTGAGAACACTGAACTGGCCAGTTAAAGGACGTGTCTGAAAACTTCTGGACTGGCCAGTTGAAAGACTTGTCTGAGAACACTGAACTCGCCAGTTAAAGGACTTGTCTGAGAACTTCTGGACTGGCCAGTTGAAAGACTTGTCTGAGAACACTGAACTCGCCAGTTAAAGGACTTGTCTGAGAACACTGAACTGCACGCAACATGCAAATTAAAAGGTTTAAAGGATAATTATGCAACAACAGACCACTACAAGGAGTTATTTATAAAAAGAGAGAAACTGAGAGGTTGCCGTGTATGTTTTAGTTTGTATCAAATAGTTTTGTTTGATGCGGTGTTCTGATGCACCACCATATCAAAGGGTACTTTATTGAATGCAGGATTGGTGAAAACAATTGTGCGCAGCAAACCAAATAAATTGTTCGGTGTGCATTTAAAAACAAGGCACTTCCAAGTACTTTCCTTTTGTGTGTGCTGCAGTTAAATGTCAACTGAAGAACTTAATATTAACAATTCTGCTTCAGTTTGTAAAAAAAACTTCTAAGTAACAATTAAATAATGAATGATAAAATGAATTGCGTCAGTAAGTAAACTCTTTGTAGTCCAGTGATTACAGGATAAAGTCTTTGTATGCGATATAATTGTGGAGATAAAGGCAGTTTACTTCAATTTATCTCCATATTGTAAAAGTTATGAACGTTAGCGTACAAGTATTACTGTTCATACTGCCAATTAAAATTTTATAATTTATTGAAATAACACATTTCAGGTTATATATGGCATATCCAGTTTTATTGTCGTAGGAATACCTCAATAGGAATCTGAGTAGAAACACTGTCCCCTCCCAAGCAACTGGTACACTTTCTCACATAAAATTTTTGGAGTGAACAGGACTCAAACCTACGACCTTAGCAGTGAGAGATTAGTGATCTTGAGATGAAACCTTACACCACCTTGTCATTGAGGGATACCATTACCTCCAATTTAACTGTCAGTTAATATAAACATAATTCACCCATTGCTGATATGTGGTGAATTAATGCTTTCAATATAATAGGTGTCCAAAGGAGTCTACATGAAGTTAAGGGTTAAAACAATACAAATAATTCCCCTTACTGGGCCCAAATGGACCATAGCCCCTTCATTTGAACAAAACCGAAACCCCTACTCATTTATTCCAAATATAAACAAATGTGGCTGGTTGGTTCTTAAAAGAAAGAAGATTTTTTAAATTTCAAAATTTTTTAAATGAAAATTTTCTATGCCCTGGGGTAGGGCAAATGTTGACTCTAGGGTCATGGCTTGAACAAACCTTAGAAAAACTGATTAGGTGATACTGTATGCAAAATATCAATGCTCCAGGCCTTGTACTTTTAGAGAAGAAGAGTTTTGAATTTTGAAGAAAAAAAAAAGTGCCCAGGTCATGATTTCAATGAACTTGACAGAGCTTTATATAACAATACTTCACACTGTGAAAATCTGTGTAGCATTTTCAGAGAAAATGTTTGAGGCAAAAGTTAACAACGGATGGACGACAGACAGACAACAGACACAGGGCGATCATAAAAGCTCTCAACTGTGAGCCTTCAGCTTAGGTGAGCTAAAAACAGTCCCCTTACATCCCAGTCCCTTGATTTATGTAAACTTCAATTGCCCTCTCATAGAAAAAGAATACATTTTCCCCTATAATATGTCTATGTAAAAGTAAAAGCCCCTTACAGAATCCCTATACATCCCTGCCCCATATATTAGAAGAATATTCAATCCCATTTTGATATAAGAATAATTCAAATTATATTTTTGAACGAATTGAACAGAATGGTTCTCGGGATGAAGTCTTTTCACAATTTCAACCCTTTAAGGGCCCCTTCTAACCCTTTATGGAATTTCAGAACTCCTTATACAATGGAACCAAATCTAATTTGCTATGACTAAAAATAATTAAATGAATAAATATTAAGTGTCATTTTTATGCCATCGAGGGCTAACAGACGATCAGTTAGACTAACCACTTACCTGGGATCCTGAAAGGTTAGCCTGTACTCGATCATACCCCATTTCTGCAAGTTACTGATAACGTCCCCACTTGAATCAGCAGTGAGAGATGAATGATAATGTGACACAATGTCATATATCAATCATCATGGAGACTGTTGCCAGGCTAGGATTCAAACAGCGGCATAACAGTATATTTGACTGATGTAAGTAATTACCAATCATTTAAGATAATTATACTCCCAGATCAGCTCTCCCTGACTTAACTGTGAGTATAAATGGCACACAATCATTTAGGATAATTATACTCCCTGATGAGCTCTCCCTGACTTAACTGTGAGTATTGATGGCACACAATCATTTAGGATAATTATACATCTAGATGAGCTCTCCATGACTTAACTTTGAGTATTGATGGCACACAATCATTAAGGATAATTATACTCCCAGATGAGCTCTCCCTGACTTAACTGTGAGTATTGATGGCACACAATCATTTAGGATAATTATACTCCCAGATGAGCTCTCCCTGACTTAACTGTGAGTATTGATGGCACACAATCATTAAGGATAATTATACATCCAGATGAGCTCTCCCTGACTTAACTTTGAGTATTGATGGCACACAATCATTTAGGATAATTATGGCACACAATCATTTAGGATAATTATACTCCCTGATGAGCTCTCCCTGACTAAACTGTGAGTATTGATGGCACACAATCATTAAGGATAATTATACTCCCAGATGAGCTCTCCCTGACTTAACTTTGAGTATTGATGGCACACAATCATTTAGGATAATTATGGCACACAATCATTTAGGATAATTATACTCCCTGATGAGCTCTCCCTGACTAAACTGTGAGTATTGATGGCACACAATCATTTAGGATAATTATACTCCCTGATGAGCTCTCCCTGACTTAACTGTGAGTATTGATGGCACACAATCATTAAGGATAATTATACACCCAGATGAAGTCTCCCTGACTTAACTGTGAGTATTGATGGCACACAATCATTAAGGATAATTATACACCCAGATGAGCTCTCCCTGACTAAACTGTGAGTATTGATGGCACACAATCATTAAGGATAATTATACTCCCTGATGAGCTCTCCCTGACTAAACTGTGAGTATTGATGGCACACAATCATTTAGGATAATTATACTCCCAGATGAGCTCTCCCTGACTAAACTGTGAGTATTGATGGCACACAATCATTTAGGATAATTAAATTCCCAGATGAGCTCTCCCTGACTTAACTGTGAGTATTGATGGCACACAATCATTAAGGATAATTATACACCCAGATGAACTCTCCCTGACTTAACTTTGAGTATTGATGGCACACAATCATTAAGGATAATTATACTCCCTGATGAGCTCTCCCTGACTAAACTGTGAGTATTGATGGCACACAATCATTTAGGATAATTATACTCCCAGATGAGCTCTCCCTGACTTAACTGTGAGTATTGATGGCACACAATCATTAAGGATAATTATACACCCAGATGAGCTCTCCCTGACTTAACTGTGAGTATTGATGGCACACAATCATTAAGGATAATTATACATCCAGATGAGCTCTCCCTGACTTAACTTTGAGTATTGATGGCACACAATCATTTAGGATAATTATGGCACACAATCATTTAGGATAATTATACTCCCAGATCAGCTCTCCCTGACTTAACTGTGAGTATAAATGGCACACAATCATTTAGGATAATTATACTCCCTGATGAGCTCTCCCTGACTTAACTGTGAGTATTGATGGCACACAATCATTAAGGATAATTATACATCTAGATGAGCTCTCCCTGACTTAACTTTGAGTATTGATGGCACATAATCATTTAGGATAATTATACTCCCAGATGAGCTCTCCCTGACTTAACTGTGAGTATTGATGGCACACAATCATTTAGGATAATTATACTCCCAGATGAGCTCTCCCTGACTTAACTGTGAGTATTGATGGCACACAATCATTTAGGATAATTATACTCCCAGATGAGCTCTCCCTGACTTAACTGTGAGTATTGATGACACACAATCATTTAGGATAATTATACTCCCAGATGAGCTCTCCCTGACTTAACTTTGAGTATTGATGGCACACAATCATTTAGGATAATTATACTCCCAGATGAGCTCTCCCTGACTTAACTGTGAGTATTGATGACACACAATCATTTAGGATAGTTATACTCCCAGATGAGCTCTCCCTGACTTAACTTTGAGTATTGATGGCACATAATCATTAAGGATAATTATACTCCCAGATGAGCTCTCCCTGACTTAACTGTGAGTATTGATGGCACACAATCATTTAGGATAATTATACTCCCAGATGAGCTCTCCCTGACTTAACTGTGAGTATTGATGGCACACAATCATTAAGGATAATTATACATCCAGATGAGCTCTCCCTGACTTAACTTTGAGTATTGATGGCACATAATCATTAAGGATAATTATACTCCCAGATGAGCTCTCCCTGACTTAACTGTGAGTATTGATGGCACACAATCATTTAGGATAATTATACTCCCAGATGAGCTCTCCCTGACTTAACTGTGAGTATTGATGGCACACAATCATTAAGGATAATTATGGCACACAATCATTTAGGATAATTATACATCCAGATGAGCTCTCCCTGACTTAACTGTGAGTATTGATGACACACAATCATTTAGGATAATTATACTCCCAGATGAGCTCTCCCTGACTTAACTGTGAGTATTGATGACACACAATCATTTAGGATAATTATACATCCAGATGAGCTCTCCCTGACTTAACTGTGAGTATTGATGACACACAATCATTTAGGATAATTATACTCCCGGATGAGCTCTCCCCGACTTAACTGTGAGTATTGGTGGCACACAATCATTAAGGATAATTATACTCCCAGATGAGCTCTCTCTGACTTAACTTTGAGTATTGATGGCACACAATCATTAAGAATAATTATGGCACACAATCATTAAGAATAATTATACACCCAGATGAACTCTCCCTGACTTAACTTTGAGTATTGATGGCACACAATCATTAAGGATAATTATGGCACACAATCATTAAGAATAATTATACTCCCAGATGAGCTCTCTCTGACTTAACTTTGAGTATTGATGGCACACAATCATTAAGAATAATTATACTCCCAGATGAGCTCTCCCTGACTTAACTGTGAGTATTGATGGCACACAATCATTAAGAATAATTATACACCCAGATGAACTCTCCCTGACTTAACTTTGAGTATTGATGGCACACAATCATTAAGAATAATTATACACCCAGATGAACTCTCCCTGACTTAACTGTGAGTATTGATGGCACACAATCATTAAGAATAATTATACACCCAGATGAACTCTCCCTGACTTAACTGTGAGTATTGATGGCACACAATCATTAAGGATAATTATGGCACACAATCATTAAGAATAATTATACACCCAGATGAACTCTCCCTGACTTAACTTTGAGTATTGATGGCACACAATCATTAAGGATAATTATACTCCCAGATGAGCTCTCCCTGACTTAACTGTGAGTATAAATGGCACACAATCATTAAGGATAATTATGGCACACAATCATTAAGAATAATTATACACCCAGATGAACTCTCCCTGACTTAACTGTGAGTATTGATGGCACACAATCATTAAGGATAATTATGGCACACAATCATTAAGAATAATTATACACCCAGATGAACTCTCCCTGACTTAACTGTGAGTATTGATGGCACACAATCATTAAGAATAATTATACACCCAGATGAACTCTCCCTGACTTAACTTTGAGTATTGATGGCACACAATCATTAAGGATAATTATACTCCCTGATGAGCTCTCCCTGACTTAACTGTGAGTATAAATGGCACACAATCATTAAGGATAATTATACTCCCAGATGAGCTCTCTCTGACTTAACTTTGAGTATTGATGACACACAATCATTAAGAATAATTATGGCACACAATCATTAAGAATAATTATACACCCAGATGAACTCTCCCTGACTTAACTGTGAGTATTGATGGCACACAATCATTAAGAATAATTATACACCCAGATGAACTCTCCCTGACTTAACTTTGAGTATTGATGGCACACAATCATTAAGGATAATTATACTCCCTGATGAGCTCTCCCTGACTTAACTGTGAGTATAAATGGCACACAATCATTAAGAATAATTATACACCCAGATGAGCTCTCCCTGACTTAACTTTGAGTATTGATGGCACACAATCATTAAGAATAATTATACATCCAGGTGAGCTCTCCCTGACTTAACTGTGAGTATTAATGGCACACAATCATTTAGGATAATTATACTCCCTGGTGAGCTCTCCCTGACTTAACTGTGAGTATTGATGGCACACAATCATTAAGGATAATTATGGCACACAATCATTTAGGATAATTATACCCCCTGATGAGCTCTCCCTGACTAAACTGTGAGTATTGATGGCACACAATCCTTTAGGATAATTATACTCCCAGATGAGCTCTCCCTGACTTAACTGTGAGTATTGATGGCACATAATCATTAAGGATAATTATACTCCCAGATGAGCTTTCCCTGACTTAACTGTGAGTATTGATGGCACACAATCATTTAGGATAAAACTCAAGTCCCAGATGAGATCTCCCTGACAAAACTGTGAGTATTTATGGTTAACAACAATTCATGATAAAACTTCAGTCCCAGATGAGTTCTCCCTGACCAACTGTTAGTATTTATGGCACACAACAATTCATGATAAAACTTCAGTCCCAGATGAGTTCTCCCTGACCTAACTATGAGTATTGATGGCACACAACAATTCATGATAAAACTTCAGTCCCATATGAGTTCTCCCTGACCTAACTGTTAGTATTTATGGCACACAACAATTCATGATAAAACTTCAGTCCCAGATGAGTTCTCCCTGACCTAACTGTGAGTATTGATGGCACACAACAATTCATGATAAAACTTCAGTCCCAGATGAGTTCTCCCTGACCTAACTGTGAGTATTGATGGCACACAACAATTCATGATAAAACTTCAGTTCCAGATGAGTTCTCCCTGACCTAACTGTTAGTATTGATGGCACACACCAATTCAAGTTCTCCATGACGTAACTGTGAGTATTGATGGCACACAACAATTCAAGTTCTCCATGACCTAACTGTGAGTATTGATGGCACACACCAATTCAAGTTCTCCATGACCTAACTGTTAGTATTGATGGCACACACCAATTCAAGTTCTCCATGACTTAACTGTGAGTATTGATGGCACACAATCATTAATAATAATTATGGCACACAATCATTAAGAATAATTATACACCCAGATGAACTCTCCCTGACTTAACTGTGAGTATTGATGGCACACAATCATTAAGAATAATTATACACCCAGATGAACTCTCCCTGACTTAACTTTGAGTATTGATGGCACACAATCATTAAGGATAATTATACTCCCTGATGAGCTCTCCCTGACTTAACTGTGAGTATAAATGGCACACAATCATTAAGAATAATTATACACCCAGATGAGCTCTCCCTGACTTAACTTTGAGTATTGATGGCACACAATCATTAAGAATAATTATACATCCAGGTGAGCTCTCCCTGACTTAACTGTGAGTATTAATGGCACACAATCATTTAGGATAATTATACTCCCTGGTGAGCTCTCCCTGACTTAACTGTGAGTATTGATGGCACACAATCATTAAGGATAATTATGGCACACAATCATTTAGGATAATTATACCCCCTGATGAGCTCTCCCTGACTAAACTGTGAGTATTGATGGCACACAATCCTTTAGAATAATTATACTCCCAGATGAGCTCTCCCTGACTTAACTGTGAGTATTGATGGCACATAATCATTAAGGATAATTATACTCCCAGATGAGCTTTCCCTGACTTAACTGTGAGTATTGATGGCACACAATCATTTAGGATAAAACTCAAGTCCCAGATGAGATCTCCCTGACAAAACTGTGAGTATTTATGGTTAACAACAATTCATGATAAAACTTCAGTCCCAGATGAGTTCTCCCTGACCAACTGTTAGTATTTATGGCACACAACAATTCATGATAAAACTTCAGTCCCAGATGAGTTCTCCCTGACCTAACTATGAGTATTGATGGCACACAACAATTCATGATAAAACTTCAGTCCCATATGAGTTCTCCCTGACCTAACTGTTAGTGTTTATGGCACACAACAATTCATGATAAAACTTCAGTCCCAGATGAGTTCTCCCTGACCTAACTGTTAGTATTTATGGCACACAACAATTCATGATAAAACTTCAGTCCCAGATGAGTTCTCCCTGACCTAACTGTGAGTATTGATGGCACACAACAATTCATGATAAAACTTTAGTCCCAGATGAGTTCTCCCTGACCTAACTGTGAGTATTGATGGCACACAACAATTCGTGATAAAACTTCAGTTCCAGATGAGTTCTCCCTGACCTAACTGTTAGTATTGATGGCACACACCAATTCAAGTTCTCCATGACGTAACTGTGAGTATTGATGGCACACAACAATTCAAGTTCTCCATGACCTAACTGTGAGTATTGATGGCACACACCAATTCAAGTTCTCCATGACCTAACTGTTAGTATTGATGGCACACACCAATTCAAGTTCTCCATGACCTAACTGTGAGTATTGATGGCACACAACAATTCAAGTTCTCCATGACCTAACTGTGAGTATTGATGGCACACACCAATTCAAGTTCTCTATGACCTAACTGTGAGTATTGATGGCACACACCAATTCAAGTTCTCCATGACCTTACAGTTAGTATTTATTGTACACACCAATTCAAGTTGTTCATGACCTAACTGTGGGTATTTATGGCAAACACCAATTCAAGTTCTCCATGACCTAACTGTGAGTATTGATGGCACACACCAATTCAGGTTCTCCATGACCTAACTGTGAGTATTGATGGCACACACCAATTCAAGTTCTCCATGACCTAACTGTGAGTATTGATGGCACACACCAATTCAAGTTCTTCATGACCTAACTGTGAATATTTATGGCACACACCAATTCAAGTTCTCCATGACCTAACTGTGAATATTTATGGCACACACCAATTCAAGTTCTCCATGATCGAACTGTGAATATTTATGGCACACACCAATTCAAGTTCTCCATGGCCTAACTATGGGTATTTATGGCACACACCAATTCAAGTTCTCAATGACCTAACTGAATGTCAATCAACTCAGTGATTGTTAGGCCATAATTAAATGCTAGATTATCATCCCAACCCGGCCCTTTTATTCATTTAAAAAAAATGCATTTTTCAAATTGTGTGTGCGTGTGAAGGGGGTTATTTTTAAAGTTCTTACAAACAATATTGTGTTTGATAGAGAGATTCTACTGATAAAGTATCTCTATAAATTACCACACTCTTCTTTGTGTAGGTGTTAATCACCTTATTATTGTATTCTCATCATATTTATAATTGTGTTTTGACACATTGTAATGTTATTAACTAAAATAGAAATCAAACCGTAAACACATCTGCTATAAAAAATAATTAATAGCAGGCATAGCCCAGCCTACAATCTAATATTTCAAATAAAATCATTTATATTACTTTAAATTTCTTAAAATGTACTTGTAGTTTTACAAAATATTTTGAGTAATTACTCCAAATACTCATTTTATCTACAATCAAATAGGAAAAAGTAGTCTCCAATACAATACTAGGAAATATTTCCACCATTTTCATTTATTTACATGATTGATTGATCGATGGAATATTTAGCGTCATTTTTCTGCCATCAAGGAGAAAAAAAAAGAAAACAAAAAATATTTTACAGTAATAGCAGATATACACACCTATTGAGACATTAAATGACCCCATACATGTATTGGAGTAAACAATCACACAATTTGATCTATTGATAGAAAAAATAATTATTTTAATCATCACAAATTAGATCAATTGTCAAGTAGGATGACCCAATGTCTGATGGTCTAAATTTGATCAAAATAACTAATTAGTTTTGAGGCTAACAAATTAGAAAAAGTTGCTGTAGGCATTGCATACAATTTAGTTTCAAAGCTGTTCCATAACCTTTCTCACTAAGAAGAGATCAAAGGTGAAACATACAGAGAGGTGCACATACACTCCACATGTTTTTATGTATTAATGATTAAGGAAACTATCACAAATCGGACATTTCTATAATTGTTATGGTCCATGACATGACTGTTCAATTTGATATATTAGTGGGGCAATATGGTGCCGTATATTGAGAGAACTGCTCTTTTTGAGAAAAGCACCAAACTTGGCACAAACATAGAACAATGTTAACTGATTATTTTAACACCGAGACCCACTTTCAAAATGGCTGACAATCCAAGATGGCTGCCAAATTTTACAAATTTCACGTTTGTCCTTATATTTACAGTATTTTATGAAATCTTATAACTCCTTATGACTAATGTTATCAAATTATACTTATATTTAATAATTTTAATGGTTTTATTGCGACAAATTATTCTTAGAGAGAGAAAAAAGACAAACAAAAGGCTAAGATATAATAATAAGCAAACATTTCTATTATTTAGATATTATTTTTACACTTTTGCACGTTTTCATCGAATTTTAAAAAAGATATGCTTGGACATGTAAGATACAAAATCACTAAAATAGGAAAGGGTTGTATATGTATGCAACTTAAAGTGGGTGGGGTAAATCAATATGACATTATGTACCAGCATCAGTCAATGCTAAAACAAATCAAAGATAACAGATAATATCCAACAGATACTGGTATATTATTATGATGTACACAATACTTTAGCCTTTGTACATTTACATCTTTTGAAATACCCTTTGTCAGCATGTAGAGAGATGATCAGATTGGTTCCTATACTTTTTCCCAATCTGTTTTTTTTTTGGCTTGGAATGGTGATAGGAAAACATGATAGGATATTCGTTTGGTGCGTTATAGCTGAGCTATCAGTATAAAGGTTGGTCACTTTTATGTGTGAACAATTCCTTTAAAGACTCGTTTACATTTGATAAAGTACTTGTTGGGACGAATACAAATCACTTGTGGAGCAATGGTAGAGCACTTAACCCAGGGTCGTGGACTTGATCCTCCACCACAACCATTATGGTAACCTTGAGCAAGACACCTTTTCTGCATATGCATAGTACTGGTTTTACACAGGGAGACTTCAAACTTTATTTGTATAAGAACTTGTTTCACAACTGAAGTAAAATAAATAAGTGTAAAGTAAACTTAAACTACAAATCACTCTATAAATGACCTACAAATCACTCTATAAATGACATTGCACCTTTATGGATTCTTTACAGAAAGTAGTCAATATAGTTACAAATGCCTTATTGTTTCTGGTTTCCCCAACTCTATAGTTTTCCTTTCCCACTAAATAATGATGAAGTTTGGTCACAAACCGTGAATGAATGAAATGCTGGCAGACCTCATCCTCTCTTAATCAAGTTGATATGAAACGGTATGCATACTAGAAGTATCTTCCAGTTCCAACATCCAACCCAATTCACACTTAAATCAGTTTGTCAACTTAAATCAATGGCTAATACCAGGACATATGTATCAGCTGCTTTCTATCATGACCTTTCATATACATTTAGCAGCAGACCATATCTGTGCTTGTTTGAAACACATATATATATGCTACATATTATTGAAAGTTTTTTCTTGTCATTTACTCTAAGAATTAATGCGTTCTGAAAGTTCCAAGCTTCACATGACTTTCTACGTATCCCATTTCCTATTGTAGATCCTGTTAAAGATTATCATGCACATATTCATCCCTACCTATCTGCTTACATCGGAGGGTTCTCTTCTTATACTTAGTTTTAACACATTTTAACCGAAATATTGGGATGTCGTCCAGGTTTAAGATTTCACTTTGATTGTGTCACCAAGAACAGTCTAGCTATTTAAATTGTTATAAACTAAACCTATATCATTGCCTGTATCAAATACCAACATATCTCCAGATTGTTTTACAAATAGATTACCCATCACTACCAGTAGTCACATAGAGGTCATTTACCTAGGACTTACTTTAACAAGTTAAAATTTTGATGTGTTGTGATGTTGAACATTTGCTCCTTTTCTCTATGTTAGTTTTTATTTATTTTCCAGTATCGGCTAAAAGTTATTAACTGCTTTCTCCATCGCCCGAATATCATCAATAAAAGAAGTTAGGTCAACATCCCTACATTTCATTTTACAAGCGTGTTATTTATTCATGTGGTTGACCTGTTGGTACTCAAGAAACTGTTTTGCTATCTCATCCACCAAAATCATGTCATAAATGTCACCAAGAAACCAAAGTTAAAGTTCAACAAGAAACATTTGTTAAGCTGAAATTGCCTTCTTACAGTGACCTGACAGAACTTCAATGTAACAGATCAGTTAAAAATTCTGCGGTGATGCAAACAACAAAAATAATGTTTACTGTGGCCATCATCTGTATTTGGTTTCTTAATCCAAAATCATTTCACATATGTATGATACTTGTTCTTTTATGTGGGTGGCCTTGAGGAATGACCTGGTCCTCTGATACATTATCTGCCCTTTCCAGAGCACTAATGCAGTCATAACCTCTAAGCCAGTTGCCAAGATTGTTCAAAGAAGTCATCCCAATGTGATGGTTTCCAAACAATACTCAATAATAGTATCATCAAATGTACCTGGTCAGTTTTACTGAATTTGTTAGAGGCTGGTCACAGGCAATAAAGGTAGTTTGCTTGAGATTGAAAAGGTTTACAAATGCCCAGTGATGTAACTGACTGACAAACTGATTGAGGTAGAAGGGCGCATTTGTCAATGATTGAATATGTAGCTGATCCTTCCAACATATTAGCGTACGACAAAATGACTATGATTATTCTGCATTCTGTTAAAAAAGTTTATCATGAAACTAATGATGCTTTTGAATTCTAAATTTATGAAATAATGAATAAGCAACAACTTGTAACTGATGGTTTTTAGACAACAAACACAGTTAACACCAACCCCCCTAATTTATACATTTATATATACATGTGCCTGCTGTATTTATCTTTTGAGTTTTGATACTTGTATTGCATAGAAATTATATGAATCAGTACAGCAAAGCATTAAAACAATAAAAACATACCGGCTTTAAAAGAATTTTTTACATTTTAAACCAATATATATATTTTCATATACTATTACATCTCACATTTCTTTAAAATGTAATTATGAACCTTTAACACATTTCGTTAAATTTACAGGGTAAATATGAGGTCACATCAGTATTTATATACATTTAATACTGATTTACCCACCCCACAATATAAAAACAATGTTTTGATCTATATCATTAAAAACTTAATTATTTTGTGTTTATAAAGTGCATAACTATTATTTTATTAAATATCTATGAAAAAATTGGGCAAAATTATAATAGAATATTCCAATTATAGAAATTGTTGCTATTTTCTAAGATTTTACGTCTACATTTTTCATATTTTTATATTTTAAAAACTTCTTTCGCGATAAAAGCATTAAATTCAACAAGATATAAATATGTTTTGATAACATGAGTCCTAAAGAGCTATCAAATATCATTAACTGCTGTAAATATAAAAAACAAATAGGGTTTTTGCTAATTTGGTGGCCATTTTGGTGGCCATCTTGGATTTCCGCCATTTTGAAAGTGGGTTTTGGTGTTAAGATAATCAGTTAATCTTGTTCTATGTTTGAGCCAAGTTTGGTGCTTTTCTCAGAAATGGCACAATTTTTCACGAAATAGCTCCACAATATAACATTTAGTTTGTTAAACGTGGCAACATCTGTTCACTGATATCAGGATATATATATTAATAGCTTTACATCGTTTATCATAAGTCACAGATGTCTTCTCCAGAAGTCATCAGGTTGATTTCCTGTGTTTTCCAATATTTTACAGCTGTTTCATCGGCAAGCTCATTCTACAGTGTGTCTGCCTACTAATCCAGGGGTCATGAGTTTGATTCCCCACCCGATCAGTCTCCATAATAATTGATATATGACATTGCATCTCATTATCATTCGTCCCTTTCTACAGATTCAAGTCAGAGGGGTGTGCTTGAATTCTGGTTAACCTTCTAGAATCCAAGAAAAGAGTAGTTAGGTTGACTGATCATCTGTTAGCCATTGATGGCATAAAAATGATGCTAAACATTCAAACAAATCAAACACATTTCAGACCTGTTATAAAGCAGTCCACAGAGGCCAAGAACTGGACCGTGTTCTAAACAGACTTGTGCTATAAAAAAATGTGGTAAGGGAAAAAAGCTCTAATTTCAATTTAAACAATTAAATATACAGTATTCCAAGGAACTTTCCTTGCATTTAAAAATGGATATCCAGGACTAGAAATTAGCACCGGACTGGCACACTTGTAAAATACAAGTCGATTTCAGAAAACAAAAGTTGAAACTCTCAAGCACATGAAGAAGATACGGTCCAGACAAGAGGAAACACAGTGTATACATTGGATTTCAAAACACTTGACCTTGAGCTATGACCTAGACCTTTGACGAACAGACCCAGGTCATTTGCATAACACATCGTCTTGTCCTAGTGATCACTTCTGCCAAGTTATTTAAAATTCCAATCACAACTAAAGAAGATATGGTCCTGACAAGAGGAAACACAGTGTAAACATTGGATTTCCAAACCCTTGAACTAGGACCTTGACCTTTGAGGAACAGACCCAAGCCATTCGCATAACACTTCGTCTTGTTCTAACAAACATTTGTACCAAGTCATTTAATATTTCAATCACAACTGAAGGAGATACGGTAAGGACAGCAGGGGACACACAGCAGGGGACTTTTTATATCACTTTTTATACACATTTTAAGACAATGTTTCCAATGTTTAACCTCTCACTGTGACCTTGACTTAACCTCAATGCTGGCAAATTTAAAAGGTTTTATCTGACTGGTTATATAAACATTATGGCACGACTGGTTCAGTGGTACAACATCGGACAATGGATCAAAGGTCAAATCGCTACAGAGTGGTGCAATCAGGATTCAGCCTGGTCTGGTTAGCTCAGTTGGTAGCTTGTCTGTCCAACAATCCAGGGGTCGTGAGTTCAAATTCCCAATAGGCCATAGTAGGGATTCATACTCCTGACCCCTGGATTGATAGGCAGACACGCTATCAATTGAGCTAACCAGCCTGGCAGAATTACGATGAATATAACCTCCAAGTTTATTAAAACAGATGGCATACTTAGTTGTCACACTAATCCATCACAGAAAAACACAAGTACTAACTACCGGTAATGACTCAACAAGACAGATCACATAATATACACAGAGAGGGCCCACAAAAATGATAACCTTTCTCACATTAGTATATTTTAAAGGCAACATAATTATAACGCTGTTGCTTTTTTGCAAAAAAAAGAAATTAAAATGAGTAAAAAACGTGTTTTCCAATATATCATAGACAGAATGCATTGCCATGTGGACACCTATTACACATAATAAATGATACGTTGATTTCCTGACTTGGCCTACATGCCTGGGTTTAACAACTACTTAAAACTGTAGTATTTTTTATGACATATCAAATGAGTTACACAACTTCAGTTTATTAGCTGAATGATGACGTGAATGTTGTCAAACAGTGTGATATTTATTTCAATTTCAATTCATGTGGCTTTGAGAAATCATTGAATTTTTAAGCAAACATCACTAGATCTTGTCCTTTCCTACAAATTTGTGTTTACAAGAAGTATATCTGGATTTCTTAAAAGTTTAGATCTGGCTTAAACTATTTTTTCCTATATATCATGCCAATATACACTCACCGACCACGAATAGGTTGGACTAAAATAGATTTCTGCTTAAATTTGTGACACATTTTATGACATATCAAATGATGATTCACATGATTTCATGTTGATTTCAATTTGATCCGTCATACTGGTTTTTATATTGTAGAACGCATGGTCCAGTGGTAGAGTATCGAACCCATGATAGGAGTTTCGTGGGTTTGATCCTCTGCTACGGCTAAGTGTGGTGTCCTTGAGCAAGACATTTTTTCCGCATATGCTTACCAAGGAAGACATTGAGCTTGATTTGTCTAAGTTGTAAGAACTTGTTTCACAATTGAAGTAAAATAAATAAGTTTAAACTATATTGTAGTTTGTAATCTATTTCATCATAGAAACTTTCTGAATGACAATGTGGAGGTCATCAATCAGTACTTAAGTGCTGCCTGTTTTTAGAAAGAGAATTTCGTTTTCAGTTTACCACTCCGATAACAACGTTATTGTCACATTTTTGATGGATATGACATACCAAACAAATCACATTTTACTTATTTATGAAGAAGATGCATTATAAAATAGTTTTGCTAAACAAGACATTTATAGCCTTTTTCCTGATATACTACCTTGAAAAATATTTGTCCATAAACAGTTGTATTTGTGATCAGTTTTATTGAAATCAGCTCCAGAAAAATCCAGCTGCACTTCGCTGATTGTTGTCTGTAAGGTTTTACCTGGCACTCGTAGGAGTGGATGAATGTGTATGGTAGTAATTACACACAACAGCATTCTATGTTCTAACCACAAAATCCACATTACTAAAGCAAAAATAAAATTTCCTTTTCACAAGGAGTAATTTTTGAGTAATTATAAGTCTTTTATAGGTAAACCAAACTTTAGTGGGCATAGAGCACTTAAATTATTGGGGGGGGGGGAGGCAGCCTGCGGGTAGTGTGTGGGAAGAGTGTCCCTCTCACCCTGGCGGTGGAAATTCTACTCTACTCCCGCTACCACTATTGGGATAAGGGGAACCGCTCTGAAAATGTTTGATATCTTAAACACTAATTGCTGAATTCTACTCATTTCTTAGAAAATATGGTTGTTATTTACGCCAATTTTGATTTTTTACTTTTATGCATTATTATTTAAACACACACCCATACACACTGTCTGGTTTAGCTACCTTACCAAGGTTTTCCTATATAAACTATACCTCACTTTGTATGCAGTAACACCTACAAAATTACCGAGGTTTACCTCGGTATGACAATCAAGCCCTCTTAAAACCCTCTGACAACCATAATCCTAACCCAAAACGGAATGAATCCTAACCCTAACCCTAAATAATCCTAATTTGGACCCTAACTGTAAAAATTGTCATCCCTTTTCGCACCCCTAAAAATACCTCGTAAGGTAAGGTAAACCAACTCTTGCACGTACGCACGCGCACACACACACACACACTACTTAGATGTATTTTAAAGTTATTCTGCAATGAGTATCAAACCTAGTACACAATGCACTGTATGTTAAGACTTAGGGGATCAAATTTTGTATTCTAGCAAGGAATTAAATAGAGAAGGAAAGGCAACTGATTGAGATTTTGTGAACGCTCGTGTATTCATGCAAAATCTCGCAACATCTCATTTTCAATTATCTTAACTGCCATTCATCTCAGGAACACATATCAATATTCTTTCATTGAAGAATGAAATTGTCATCAAAACAAAATATCAATTCTCGGAAATTTGTGTTTAAAATGGTTAAAGTAGTTATGATTACAAAATTTGAATACTGAATCTAAAATAACGACAAATTACGATAAATTTTCCTTCAAACCTCAATATCTTTGCTTCAAGACCATTTTGCATGATCGAAACATGTCTGAACATCTAAGATTTCATACAATTTACAGTTCATGTACAAGAAATTAGATGCCTGTTAATTATGAATGATAAATTTGCAAATTATAAATCCTTTGTGTGCTGTTTCATCAACATTTAGTCAGGAGATGCAAGTTTCCTATCTTTCTATACCTTGGTTCTAGTGAGTTTTAAGGGGAGGAGGTATGATCATGCAAACGTGAGTAGGTGGTGTGTGTATGGCAGGCGTCTAGCTTCATCCAAGTTAACCTGCAGGCCTTGATATTTTTTAGGGGGGCTCTGAGGTAATCTGTCATAAATTGTTTAAAACTGTATGACCAATGGTGCATTATCAGGAGTTTTGTATGTATTTTTTCTATGTAAAACAAATATCATTTACTTGTAGGGCCTTTTTTTTCTGGGAAAAGTGCAGACCCTGACCTGCATTGCCTACATGTAGCTACGCCAGAGTGTCATTGCCATAAAACTAGCACTGGATTCGCTGCCGCCAGGACTAATTAGTGTGCCATGTAGTGTCTTAAAGTTAAACTCTTAAGTTTTTTATTAAAATCCACTTGGCTGTGATGCATTCTAGCAAGTTTCATAAAATTCCAACCAGAGGTTGTGGAGAAATAGCGCAGACAATAATTTGGTCACAGACTCAATGAAAGGGCCATAACTCAATGAAAGATCATCGAACCGTAACACAAAGACAATATGTGCATTTCCACTTGGTATAGATGCATCCTAGCAAGTTTCATAAAATTCCAACTTGAGGTTGTAGAGAAATAGCGTGGACAATAATTTGGTCACAGACTCAATGAAAGGGCCATAACTCCATGAAAGATCATCGAACCGGAACACAAAGACAATATGTGCATTTCCACTTAGTAGTGATGCATCCTAGCAAGTTTCTTAAAATTCCAACTTGAGGTTGAAAAGAAATAGCGTGGACAATAATTTGGCCACAGACTCAATGAAAGGGCCATAACTCAATGAAAGATCATCGAACCGTAACACAAAGACAATATGTGCATTTCCACTTGGTATTGATGCATCCTAGCAAGTTTCATAAAATTCCAACTTGAGGTTGTAGAGAAATAGCGTGGACAATAATTTGGTCACAGACTCAATGAAAGGGCCATAACTCCATGAAAGATCATCGAACCGGAACACAAAGACAATATGTACATTTCCACTTAGTAGTGATGCATCCTAGCAAGTTTCTTAAAATTCCAACCTGAGGTGGTAGAGAAATAGTGCGGACAAGAATTTGGTCACAGACTCAATCAATTAAAGGGTCATAACTCCATGAAAAATCATTGAACTGGAACAAAAAGACAATATGTGTATCTCCACTTGAAAGTGATGCATCATAGCAAGTTGCATAAAATTCCAACATGGGGTTGTAAAGAAATAGCGCGGACAAGAATTTGGTCAACGACAGAATCAAAGGGCCATAACTCCGTGAAAAAGCATCGAACCAGAATGCAAAGACAATATGCCCATCTGCGCTTGGGAATGATGCATCCTAGTAAGTTTCATAAAATTCCAACCAGAGGTTATAGAGAAATAACCCTGACAAGAACTTGGGGACGCATGGACAAAGCGGGGACTATGTACTTCCTCCCTTTGGGGGAGCATAATACAATAGCTTTATTTACGGAACTGCATTTTAATAAATAATATTTATCATTTTAACCATTAGATATTGACATAAAAGCAATTCCTCTTTTATTTCTTCCATCAAATTTGCTAACAGTTTTGTGAAAGTTGCTCAAGCACATTTTAGCCTTAATGGCCACACTTAAATACAATCCAGAATCTAACAGAATGCAATGGTTAACATAAGATCTAAACTGGTTAACTTTCCATCAACATTTAGGAAACTTCCGGCTTACATTTGCCTGTGTTTTACACATCAGACAGGTTAGCTTTCCATCAACATTTAGGAAACTTCTGGCTTATATTTGCCTGTGTTTTACACATCAGACAAGTTAGCTTTCCATCAACATTTAAGAAACTTCTGGCTTACATCTGAATGTGTTTTACACATCAGACAAGTTAGCTTTTCATCAACATTTAGGAAACTTCTGGCTTACATTTGCCTGTGTTTTACACATCAGACAAGTAAGCTTTCCATCAACATTTAGTAAACTTTCTGGTTAAGATTTAGGAAACTTCTGGCTTACATTTGCCTGTGTTTTACACATCAGACAAATTAGCTTTCCATCAACATTTAGGAAACTTTCTGGCTTAGTTTTGCCTGTGTTTTACACATCAGACAGGTTAGCTTTCAATAAACATTTAGGAAACCTTCTGGCTTAAATTTGCCTGTGTTTTACACATCAGACAAGTAAGCTTTCCATCAACATTTAGTAAACTTTCTGGTTAAGATTTAGGAAACTTCTGGCTTACATTTGCCTGTGTTTTACACATCAGACAAGTTAGCTTTCCATCAACATTTAGGAACTTTCCGGCTTAGTTCTGCCTTTGTTTTACACATCACAAAGGTCAGCTTTCAATAACATTTAGGAAACCTTCTGGCTTAGATTTGCCCCAGCTTTATACATCAGACAGTTTAAAACTTCAGGTTTACACAAGCTTCTGAAGTTGTTTTTTCTGTATCCTCTCTACAAGATTTATTAGATGTAGGACTTTGCATCATGATGTTAACTATAAAATTATGTAATACTCACACTCTTACACAAACAAAGTACACTGCGGTCCCGTTATAACGCGGTCCGATATAACGCGAATTCCGTTATAACGCGGTTTTTGCTTGGCTCCCAATTTTTCGGCGGGGGGGAAAGGTCGTGATACAAAACTTGAAAATATGCGCGAATGATCAAATGACAACCAAACAATAGACCATGTTTTGATTTGATAATTGCTCATCTTCTACTCACCAATTAGCCTTGATTATAACAAACTGTTATAACCATTACCTCATGGTGGTTTAAAGGATTGTTTAAGGGATTGATTCATGCCAGCATTGACAATTAACAGTTTGTAATAATCCCTAGTGCTTCAATAAATGCTGACACGCGCCAAACACGGAAGCCATATGCAAACTTTGTTATTATCGAGTGATCACATGATCAAGCAACGAAGCGGTTGACAGGTATTAATATATCATGGGTATCTTATCGGATCGTAAACACAAACTTATTTTTATTATTTAATTGTTGTTAATACTTCAGATTTATATTTTTAATATTTTTATACTTACAGCGTTGAGTTTAAATTGAAGCGCGATTTTTTATATAGACACCGTTTTTTCTCCTTCCGGGTTAAACGGAAATGGCTGCCAATTTTAGAATAATCAAAACACGAAAACGTTTTTCTTTCTTTTCTTTTTTTGTATTAATTTCATACATATCTAAGTGTATCTGTTGTAACTAAATACGCGTTGTATCATATTACAATGCAAATAATACCATTCACAGTAGGACAGCACGATAGGTGTGAAAAAACCGACATCGATTTTTTTCGAGGAAATTACGCTATAACGCGGTCCGCTTATAACACGGTTTCGTTTTGTGGACCCCAAGATCCGCGTTATAACGGGACCCAAGTGTATAGTTTATACAAACTTTCTCAAAACCAGATGACTTAATTGTAATTTATTTTACATAACTTTACAAATTAGACTGGTTAGTTTTCAATCAACTTAAAATCACAAAACTCGCTGATTTAGTTTCCAAAAAAAAAAATCATAAAATGGGCTTTAACTGGTTCATAATGAAACGTTTTTGATAAGTCTGACTAGACTTTACAGCGAGGATTTGGTCTTCAACATGTTAAGGAATACAGAATAACTCCTCAACCAATACTGTTGGCTGATCCAGTGGGACAATCACAACGACTAGCATCATTTAAAACTGAACTGAACTTTACACAGTAAAACCCCAATCTGGTCTTCAAGTTCTTCATATTATAGAAATTAACTTGAGCATTTTGAATAAAAGATTATAGATATAGAATATATACATTAGACTAGTGTCTAAAAGCAAAACATCAACTGAACTGGTGTTTAAAAATTTCAGAAATCATCAATTGGACGTGTTTAAACAAACCATTACAGAAATCATCAACTAGACTGGTGTCTAAACAAACCATTATAGAAATCATCAACTGGACTGGTGTTTAAACAAACCATTATAGAAATCATCAACAGGACTGGTGTTTAAACATACTATTATAGAAATCATCAACTGGACTGGTGTTTAAACAAATATTACAGAAATTAACAACCGGACTGGTGTTTAAACATACTATTATAGAAATCACCAACTTGACTGGTGCTTAAACAAAATATTATAGAAATAAAAAACTGGACTGGTGTTTAAACATACTATTATAGAAATCATCAACTGGACTGGTGTTTAAACAAACTAGACCTATCACTGAAAGTGATGAATACCCCCGAACGCCGCCATGACAGAAAATGGTTAACCATTGTATGAAGTTTTATTAAATTATATCCAATAGTTTAAAAGTTATGCTCCAGACAAAAAAAATTCTTAATAAAAGAGAATGTTATGGATTGAGTTTTTTGTATTGTTAATTTTTTTATGGTTTTGTTAAAATTAAAAACGGTCTTTTTAATTATTGTGCAGTGTACAAGCTTTCATGGCAATCAATAAATGTTATACTTTTTCGAGTTATGTTGAGGGACAACAATTTTATGGATAAGAAACAAACAAGAGCACTAGGAATACAATATCGAACCTGCTTTGCTCGAACTCCATGTATTCATCAACTTGGTTCTTTCATGAACTTTATTAAACTGTTATCACTGATGGCTTTAAAAGTACTTTAAAAGTACTGCACCAGACAAGGGAAATATATCAAAGGGCAATAACTCTGTAATTAGCAAGAATAGAGTTATGTTTCTTGTACACTGCACTTCCTGTCATTATATTCTACCATTGTATGAAGTTTGATGAAATTCCATCCAGTACTTTAAAAGTAATGCTCCAGACAAGGGAAATATATCAAAGGGCAATAACTCTGTAATAAGCAAGAATAGAGTTATGTTTCTTGTACACTGCACTTCCTGTCATTATATTCTACCATTGTATGAAGTTTGATGAAATTCCATCCAGTACTTTAAAAGTAATGCTCCGGACAAGGGAAATATATCAAAGGGCAATAACTCTGTAATTAGCAAGAATAGAGTTATGTTTCCTGTACACTGCACTTCCTCTCATTATATTCTACCATTGTATGAAGCTTGATGAAATTCCATCCGGTACTTTTCAAGTTATACTCCGGACAAGAAAAAATATCATAGGGAAATATATCAAAGGGCAATAACTCTGTAATTAGCATGAATAGAGTTATGTTTCCTGTACACTGCACTTCCTCTCATTATACTCTACCATTGTATGACGTTTGATGAAATTCCATCCAGTACTTTTCAAGTGATGCTCCGGACAAGGAAAATTGCAACGGACAGACCGACCGACAGACCGACGGACCGACGGACTGACAGACCGACCTCAAGGTGACTCCAATATACCCCCTCAAAACTTCGTTTGTTGGGGGTATAACTATTATAGAAATCAAAAACTTGACTGGTGTTTAAACATACTATTACAGAAATCACCAACTTGACTGGTGTTTAAACAAACTATTACAGAAATCATCAACTGGACTGCTATTTAAACAAACTTGTATTGAAATCATCAACATGACTGGTGTTTAAACAAACCATTATAGAAATCATCAACTGGACTGGTGTTTAAACATATATTATAGAAATCATCAACTGGACTGGTGTTTAAACATACTATTATAGAAATCAACAACTGGACTGGTGTTTAAAACATACTTTTATAGAAATAATCAACTGGACTGGTGTTTAAACAAACTATTACAGAAATAATCAACTGGACTGGTGTTTAAACAAACTATTATAGAAATCACCAACTAGACTGGTATTTAAACAAAATATTAAAGAAATCATCAACTGGACTGGTGTTTAAACAAACTATCATAGAAATAATCAACAGGACTGGTGTTTAAACAAAATATTATAGAAATCATCAACAGGACTGGTGTTTAAACAAACTATTACAGAAATAATCAACTGGACTGGTGTTTAAACAAACTATTATAGAAATAACCAACTACACTGGTGTTTAAACAAAATATTATAGAAATTATCAACAGGACTGGTGTTTAAACAAACTATTACAGAAATAATTAACTGGACTGGTGTTTAAACAAACTATTATAGAAATAACCAACTAGACTGGTGTTTAAACAAAATATTATAGAAATAATCAACTGGACTGGTGTTTAAACAAACTATTACAGAAATAATCAACTTGACTGGTGTTTAAACAAACTATTATAGAAATCACCAACTAGACTGGTATTTAAACAAAATATTAAAGAAATCATCAACTGGACTGGTGTTTAAACAAACTATCATAGAAATCATCAACAGGACTGGTGTTTAAACAAAATATTATAGAAATCATCAACAGGACTGGTGTTTAAACAAACTTTTACAGAAATAATCAACTGGACTGGTGTTGAAACAAACTATTATAGAAATAACCAACTAGACTGGTATTTAAACAAAATATTATAGAAATCATCAACAGGACTGGTGTTTACACAATCTATTACAGAAATAATCAACTGGACTGGTGTTGAAACAAACTATTATAGAAATAACCAACTAGACTGGTGTTTAAACAAAATATTATAGAAATCATCAACAGGACTGGTGTTTAAACAAACTATTACAGAAATAATCAACTCGACTGGTGTTTAAACAAACTATTATAGAAATCACCAACTAGACTGGTGTTTAAACAAACTATTACAGAAATCATCAACAGGACTGGTGTTTAAACAAACTATTATAGAAATCACCAACTAGACTGGTGTTTAAACAAACTATTACAGAAATCATCAACTGGACTGCTGTTCAAATAAACATCTTTCAATGTTTATTTGTACTTGAATGCAGCGAAGATAGAAATTTACAAAATACATTTCCTTAGCTTGCAGCCCAGATATCAAGAACAGATTCATTTTCTTGCATACCATTATAGACAGTTTAGTTGCCATTAAAAGACTAGACATTTTTCATTTTAAAGAAGATGAGAAGACATGCAAGTGTAAATTAATAATGCGTATTATCACAATAAATATGTAATGAGTGTTTAAAAAGTCGTCTGGTGTGCAAGAAGTTTCCTACCTTGCCACTGCTGGACCGTATATAGTTCTTATGTTGTCTGTATGCGATGAGCTGCTAGGTGTCCGTACGTCTGCCATTCCCTCCCCATGCTGCCATATATAGAAATTAATCATTAACTAAAGCAGGGTTAACGTAACCTCTACTATAAATTTGTGTCTGTAAATTAATGCTCTGTAAAAGTGCTGGACTTCTTCTAATTTCATATTTGCATCATGTAGAAATACAACAAAAATTGAGTTACATAAAAATTTCTCATAATTGCCATTTGTCCCTTTTAAGGTAGAAATTTATTAATTGAAAAATTTGAACATACCTTTTTTAAGGTAAAACCAATTTTCGAATTGTGCACTGCATACCTGGATAATAGACAAAAGAAACAGAAAATGAAAAAAATTTCATGTATAATAACTGTATGACAGGGTCGTAAAATCTAACAACAAGAACAATCTGACAATTGTCATGTAACAAGATGCACAATCTGTCAAATTTCATGTAACAAGATGCACAATCTGACATATTACATGTAACAAGATGCACAATCTGACATATTACATGTAACAAGATGCACAATCTGACATATTTCATATAACAAGATGCACAATCTGACAATTGTCATGTAACAAGATGCACAATCTGACATTTGTCATGTAACAAGATGCACAATCTGACATATTTCATGTAACAAGATGCACAATCTGACATATTTCATGTAACAAGATGCACAATCTGACATATTTCATATAACAAGATGCACAATCTGACATTTGTCATATAACAAGATGCACAATCTGACATATTTCATGTAACAAGATGCACAATCTGACATATTTAATGTAACAAGATGCACAATCTGACAATTGTCATTAACAAGATGCACAATCTGACAATTGTCATGTAACAAGATGCACAATCTGACAATTGTCATGTAACAAGATGCACAGTTTGACATATTTCATGTAACAAGATGCACAATCTGACATATTTCATGTAATAAGATGCACAATCTGATAATTGTCATGTAACAAGATGCACAATCCGACATATTTCATGTAACAAGATGCACAATCCGACATATTTCATGTAACAAGATGCACAATCTGACATATTTCATGTAACAAGTTGCAAAATCTGACAATTGTCATGTAACAAGATGCACAATCTGACAACTGTCATGTAACAAGATGCACAATCTGACATATTTCATGTAACAAGATGCACAATCTGACATATTTCATATAACAAGATGCACAATCTGACATTTGTCATATAACAAGATGCACAATCTGACATATTTCATGTAACAAGATGCACAATCTGACATATTTAATGTAACAAGATGCACAATCTGACAATTGTCATTAACAAGATGCACAATCTGACAATTGTCATGTAACAAGATGCACAATCTGACAATTGTCATGTAACAAGATGCACAATTTGACATATTTCATGTAACAAGATGCACAATCTGACATATTTCATGTAATAAGATGCACAATCTGACAATTGTCATGTAACAAGATGCACAATTTGACATATTTCATGTAACAAGATGCATAATCCGACATATTTCATGTAACAAGATGCACAATCTGACAACTGTCATGTAACAAGATGCACAATCTGACATATTTCATGTAACAAGATGCACAATCTGACATATTTCATGTAACAAGATGCACAATCTGACAATTGTCATGTAACAAGATGCACAATCTGACATATTTCATGTAACAAGATGCACATTCTGACATATTTCATGTAACAAGATGCACAATCTGACATATTTCATGTAACAAGATGCACAATCTGACAATTGCCATGTAACAAGATGCACAATCTGACATATTTCATGTAACAAGATGCACAATCTGACATATTTCATGTAACAAGATGCACAATCTGACAATTGTCATGTAACAAGATGCACAATGTGACATATTTCATGTAACAAGATGCACACTCTGACATATTTCATGTAACAATATGCACTATCTGACATATTTCATGTAACAAGATGCACAATCTGACATATTTAATGTAACAAGATGCACAATCTGACAATTGCCATGTAACAAGATGCACAATCTGACATATTTCATGTAACAAGTTGCACAATCTGACATATTTCATATAACAAGATGCACAATCTGACAATTGCCATATAACAAGATGCACAATCTGACAATTGTCATGTAACAAGATGCACAATCTGACAATTGCCATGTAACAAGATGTACAATCTGACAATTGTCATGTAACAAGATGCACAATCTGACATATTTCATGTAACAATATGCACAATCTGACATATTTCATATAACAAGATGCACAATCTGACAACTGTCATGTAACAAGATGCACAATCTGACAATTGCCATGTAACAAGATGCACAATCTGACAATTGCCATGTTACAAGAAGCACAATCTGACAATTGCCATGTTACAAGAAGCACAATCTGACAATTGCCATGTAATAATTTATATCATATTTTACATTGATTGTTTTTTTGTCAATTGTTTAGTAACCATTTCTTGGGTAGAACCAATACTGGATGTTGTTTTCCATCAGCCGTATGATCAGCAGAGTGTTGGATTGAATCTGTGACCTCTGGCATGAACGTCCAAGATCCTTTCCACTACACCTGCCCCACTTGATAGTCCAGTTGATGCCTGGTAGTTGTATTGGTATGGCAACTGCAACCTCATTGATGTGACTTCAACACTTCACATGATATCACAAACAGACAACAACGGACAGCTCAGTTGGCAGCACAAAGTGACATGTTGGTATCAAACAAATGACATTTTTGGTATCATACAAGTGGCATGTTGGTATCATACAAGTGACATGTTGGAATCAAACAAATGACATGTTGGTACCATAAAAGTGACATGTTGGTACCATACAAGTGACATGTTGGTACAATACAAGTGACATGTTGGAACCATACATGTGACATGTTGGTATCATACAAGTGACATTTTGGTATCATACACATGACATGTTGGTATCATACAAGTGACATGTTGGTACCATACAAGTGACATGTTGGAACCATACACGTGACATGTTGGTATCATACAAGTGACATTTTGGTATCATACAAGTGACATGTTGGAATCAAACAAATGACATGTTAGTATAATACAAGTGACATGTTGGAATCAAACAAGTGACAAGTTGGTACCATACAAGTGACATGTTGGTAACATACAAGTGACATGTTGATAATGTACAAGTGACATTTTGGTATCCTAAAAGTGACATTTTGGTATCAAACAAATGGCTCTTTGGTATCATACAAGTGACATTTTGGTATCAAACACATGGCTCTTTGGTATCATACAAGTGACATTTTGGTATCAAACAAATGACTCTTTGGTATCATACAAGTGACATTTTGGTATCAAACACATGGCTCTTTGGTATCCTATAAGTGACATTTTGGTATCAAACAAATGGTTCTTTGGTATCATACAAGTGACATTTTGGTATCAAGCAAATGGCTTTTTGGTATCATACAAGTGACATTTTGGTATCAAACAAATGGTTATTTGGTATCATACAAGTGACATTTTGGTATCAAACACATGGCTTTTTGGTATAATATATGTGACATTTTGGTATCAAACACATGTTTTGGTATCATACACATGACAATTTGGTATAATACATGTGATATTTTGGTATTGAACATTTGTTATTTTTCTAAAATTCCTGCTTCAGGTAAAATTATACTAACTGGTATCACTTTTCCAATGTCAAACAGACAAAACAAAGTGCAGAGACCCTTTAGTTTAAACTTATTTATTTTACTTCGATTGTGAAACAAGTTATTACAAGTTATCCAAGTCACACTCAAATATTTCTTGTGTAGGACCAGTACTAAGCATATGCGGGAAAAGTGTCTTGCTCAAGACACCACATAAAGCAGTGGTGGAGGATCAAACTCATGACCCCCCGATCACGGAGGCTCCAATGCTCCACCACTGGACCAAGCACTCCACAGACAGTGCCCCTTTTAACATAAATGCTATCCATTTCAATGCATAATCACTCAGATCTATTCAGTGCTAACCAAAAACAAGAATTCCGCGGAATGATATGTCTCGCCGTGTCCGCTTTGACCGTAAATACACACATGGGAAAGAAAAAAATTAAAATATTATATTCATGCAAGAGTTATCTAACTTGGTTAATGTAGTAGGTTTAATGACTAAGAAATATTCTAGGAAGTATTGTGTGAAGTTTCGATCAAAAACATTAAGTGATTTTTGAGATATGAACTTGATGGTAGTTGCACACAAAACTTTAACCAGTATTTCTAAGTAAAAAAAGATTTAAAAAAAAAAAAAAAAAAAAAAGTACTTAGCATCTGCATTATATAATGCAGGGTGTTATTTGTAACTATGATCCAAGTATGAGTGTCCTAGCACTAGTACTTATTGAGAAATAGTGTAAAAATGAAACTTTATGTTTGAGGTAAATGCAAAATTCAGCATCAAACAATGTCAATGGACCATGAAATGCAGGTTACACTCAGCATCTGCAGTATATAATGTAATGTAGGGTGTTTGTTGTAACTATGATCCAAGTATGAGTGTCCTAGCACTTGTACTTGTTGAGAAATAGTGTAAATGAAAACTTAACGTTGGAGCTAAATATAAATGTTTGACGCCGCCACCGCTGCCGTTGACGGAAAAGCAACACCTTTATCTCGTCGCGGCGAAACAAAAACTGTCTATTCGGATCCAGTATCCTGTCATGGCTTTGTGTGGTGTCTTGAGAAAGATTGTTTATCCACATATACTTAGTACTGGTTCTACCTATGTTTTTCAATCAATTGACTGACTGAATATTTAGCGTCATTTTTATGCCATCGAGGGCTAACAGACGGTCAGTTAACTGTTTCCTGGGATCCGAGAAGGTTAATCAATTCACATGTGTTCACCACACAATGGAATGGCCAAGATGACATATACCACCATTGTTATGCTTTATGTAGGTGGTAGGTTACCTGATGGATGGTAATGTTTTTGTAAAATGGAAATAATTTTATTGCTGGTTTAACAAAAAGGAGGCAAAAAACACAACATTGTTTCTGTTAAGCTGATTGTCCCTAATGTTTACCTCCGATCCTAATATTTTTTAAATTTAAAAAAAAAAATAAGAGAAATAATTTTTTTTGGTTCATCAAAATGATTTCCATTACATTACAATGTTCACTACATTATCCCTAATAAAATGTTGGGTTTTCAATACACTAATTTGTTTTCTGTATAATATCCAATATGTCCACCAAGAATGACAGATTCTGTCCCATGTAGACAACGTCCTGATGTGACTGAAACATTTTTATTATTGCTATTCAGAACCGTACAGTGAATCTTTTATGTCCATTATATAGCATGGTTAACATATAACATACAGCTATCAATGATTGACTTGAATTGAACATTAATATTATTATAAAAAAAAAAACATCCAAAAAACCTTCCTAATTTTTTTTTCAGGGGCTAACCAGAAACAAAACAATTTTTTTTGTCTAATATATTATGAAAAATTAGTAGATAAATATGGAGTGTTTTATCTGCTGTAATTCATATTGCTTAATTACATATTTAAACTTACTTATGAAATTGTCAATTTAAATTCACTCAAGTGGCAACTGCTATGTGCATTAAACTACATTTTACAGGTGGGAAATTACAAATTCCATTCACTTAAACAAAAGTTTTTTAATCAATTGTATGTAAAATGCATGTTGCAACTTGGTATTTACAAATTCCATTCACTCAAATACTAACTTCTTGCTTTAACATATGTCAATTTGCCGAAATTGCATATTGCAAATTATAGGATTATTGTTTATCAAAAAAAAAAAGTTTAATGTGAAAAAGGCTATCTTATTAGTTTGTTACCGATAGTTATTTCTGTAATTCTATATATCATAACATACAGAGCCACCTTGCCTAATTTCACTATTATGACATCAAGAGGCGCCGTCTTTTTATGCCTCAACAAAACCAACTGCTGCTCCCTTCAAAAGTAGCATACATTATCGGCCATCATTCTGCATTCTTATTTCCACAAATCTGACTTTTTAAATGAAAATAAAGTTTGTAAAGTAAACAACCCAGAAACACATGAACCTTTTGTATTAAACTGCTGATATGTAGGGCTCTTTCCATAAAACTAAGATAGCATGAATGCACTGCAGATGCTTACATAGCCATTGCTACATAAGCGTAGGAGAGGAGTTGCAACCCTTTCCAGCTCTGAGGAAGACTGGCCTCAATTTTCGCAAAAAAAAAGAACAACATAAATTATTTTACCAAAACGATCTTCAGGTTAAAAGTTTACAAATAGCATGTCCCTGTGTGATTTTTAATGTGATTCTTGAATCCAGGCCTACACATATTATTGTACATAGTGTAATTTTTTAACAAGTGGCCTCTGTGATTATTTTTTTACAAGATCTATATTTATTTAGGTCTGCATTGTACTCAGCCATATAAAATAAATTCATGTGATATATGTACCAATATCGTGTGAGTAGTGCAGTTCTGCAAACGTTTAAAGTCAAAATATACAAAAAAATAAACAACTACAATATATTATCCTAGAGGTTCACTGGAAGTCAGCCTTCGGCATCTCAAATGACAAAATGCTCCAACCCCACTCCAAGTAACGATATCTACAACCCACTCCTAGTAACCATATCTACAACCTTACTCCTAGTAACGATATTTACAACCTTACTCCTAGTAACCATATCTACAAACCCACTCCTAGTAACGATATCTACAACCTTATTCCTAGTAACGATATCTACAACCCACTCCTAGTAACGATATCTACAACCTTACTCCTAGTAACGATATCTACAACCCCACTCCTAGTAACGATATTTACAACCTTACTCCTAGTAACGATATCTACAACCCCACTCCTAGTAACGATATCTACAACCTCTAGTAATGATATCTACAACCCCACTCCTAGTAACGATATCTACAACCCCACTCCTAGTAACGATATCTACAACCTCTAGTAATGATATCTACAACCCCACTCCTAGTAAAGATATCTACAACCTTACTCCTAGTAACGATATCTACAACCCACTCCTAGTAATGATATCTACAACCTTACTCCTAGTAACGATATCTACAACCCCACTCCTAGTAACGATATCTACAACCTTATTCCTAGTAACGATATCTACAACCTTACTCCTAGTAACGATATCTACAACCCACTCCTAGTAACGATATCTACAACCTTACTCCTAGTAACCATATCTACAACCCCACTCCTAGTAACAATATCTACAACCTTACTCCTAGTAACGATATTTACAACCTTACTCCTAGTAACGATATCTACAACCTTACTCCTAGTAACGATATCTACAACCCACTCCTAGTAACAATATCTACAACCTTACTCCTAGTAACAATATCTCCGACCTCATGGCTCCTAGTAACCATATCTACAGATCTTAGACACATATGGTGTCACAGATGTACGAAATATAAAGTATTTAAATTCATTTCTATACCACCAACCCCCCCCAAAAAAAATTAATTTTGAAATGCTCCTTTGCATATCGATATGCTTTTCATTTCCGTTTAAAAGTGTATAAAGAAATACAGTACAAATAATTAAATGTTTGAAACAATAAAAGGTCAATGATGATTCAGTTTTTGAAATAAGATAGGTACATGCCATAATTCAGGATTTATCAGTTAATTACGCTGTGCAGATAAAATGTCTTGCTCAAGGCCACGTGATATAGCTGTGCTGGAGGATCAAACCCACAACCCCCCGATCTTGGATCTGATGCTCTACCACTCTCCAGGTCTCACTTAAGAATAACCTCCCTTACATGACGATAGGAAGATTCTTACGCCAAAGAAATTAGAGCTGTGTTACAAGCGGTTGGGCAATTTTTTTTTTTGTTAAAAATGCATAAAATGACATATTTCTTTGTGCGTATGGGAACATTGGAACATTTTCATGATTTCTGCAAAGTTTGGATGACATTGGTTACAGTTTGATGATGCTGTAAAAGTTTAAAGATGCGTAGTGATACACTGCAACAAATGGGCAGAATTGTCAAAAATGGAAGGGTGCCATCAAACCATCGAAATTGTGAAAAAGCAACCTGGTCAACCCCATGTTTTTTTCTGCATAATTGGACCAACAGAGGACTATCTATGGGAATATGGCACTTTTAGAACCATTGGTATTATATTCAGTGTTCCAGAAGCGCATGTCTCTATATGTAGAACAGTTCAAAATTAATTCTTGTGCGAAGACATCCACTTTAGTTTTAAATTCACTCAAAAGTGACAAATTTACTTTGCTAATATTTCTTTGATCAAAACGACCTTTACAGCTATCCACACACAAATGAAGTTATCAAAGATTTCCAGGAATTATTTTAATCCAGATATCTGCATACTTTTGTTTGTTTTTGGATCGCTTGGACACGATGTTTGAATAAGATGCACAAATATCAATTTATACCATTTTTTTTTAATTATTGATTTATTTATACTATCATCTTTTTTATCCTTGTTCACTTTTCTTCCTATGTTCAGTTTTATTATGGAAATTAAAAGAACCAATGCATTTACAAATAGTAATTGCATATTAAGACATCTCGATGGAGATAAATTTGCATATAAATATATTCAGGTCAATTTTACCTTGTACCTTTATGTCCTCCATATACATAAAACAAAGAAGAAATATTGTTTATACTGCTTTAAAAATAATATTAAAGAACTATTCACTGCTAACTAAAGCTATTTTTGGCCATTGTGTTATCAGCAGATGATGTCATCTTGGAAAATACTTTGATTTTTTACAACAAAAACCAGCTTATTCAGGTTTCTTCCTTTCCCCTTACTGTAAGGAGCAGTCGTTTTTCGAAGTATTGGCAATTTAATTGTGTCAATATCACTAACTTGTAAGTTTTAAATTCCAAGTTTCAAATTTTAAGTTTCAAATTATGACTGTCTATGAAATTAAGATGATGAAACGTGTAACTTGCACGTTTTATACATGCTTTCAAACAAAGGTGACATTTCAGTGAATGTCATTTTGTGAATTTCAAGTTTCAATATAAAAATAACATGCATAAAAGTATGAAACTGGCATTTAAGTAAATATCCAGTTGCAACATACAATTTACACACATGGAAGTTAAAATTGTCATTGAAATGAATGCAATATAATTTGTAATAACCTTTTTAACAGATACAATCAAGCAATCTAAATTATGGCTAATAATACCCTTCATAAATAAGTGGCCATGCTGTCCAATCTTTTTGCTTAAAGGCATCGCGAGTTATATAATTATATATTTACATTCCCACTGCAATCAGCCTAAATGAACTATATAGATTTACTGCATTTCATTTCCCAATAAAAAAAACTTGCAGCTGGGCAAAGGACCAGTTTGCATTTCAATGGTTGCACGATTTTGTTTTGCTGTTGAGACGTCACGTTGCCATTAGTTTAACATTGTAACATTCATGATATTGGCTTTGATGTTGTATTATAATGTCTCACTTCAGTGTTATGCCCCTTTTACCAATTTATATTTCATTATGTCTCACTTCAAGATTATGCCCCTTTAACAATTTTATATTAAATTATAATATCACACTTCAGGGTTATGCCCCTTTTATCACCGTAATGTAATATAAAATGATGAACCCTGAAGTGATATGTTATATTTTAATATAGAATGGTGACAGAGGCATAACTCTGAAGTGATATTGGGATACTTCATTTTCAGAATGATACGTATCACAATACATATTGCTTGTGAAAATAAAAGGTAATGCGTATTGCAATATTTAAGTCGCGCAATGTGCATCATGTTACTGATTTTTAGCTTTAACTTATGCAATCTGCCAATCACCATAATTGTTTAATAAAGTATATGTAATAACTATGCTCATATGCAACTTAAAAGTATCTTTATTAACAGGGAACAACAGAAGTTGCATAACTGCTAGAGTAATAATATAAACATAGTGGGCTAGTACCTAATAGGAAGGAGATGCTGGCCGTAATATCTGTCACATGTTTAGCCAGATTATATCCGAACCTTCGTCTTGCTTTTTAAAAAAAAAGTTCTTTCTTGTTTGTTAGTTTTTATTAGCTATTTTTTTATGTTTCATCAAAAATGGAATTGTGAAGCATCATATCTGACAATCATAATAATGCAACGTAGGTCTAAATAATGCATAGTATTGCGATCTATTGGAAGTTTAGTTTAACACCCGATACACACATTGGCGGAAAGATGAATCGCGATCCATTGATGAATCATTACACCTCTAGCTGTAGGCCTATGTAACCGTAATAGTAGACTGATGTATACTATATTGTGCATAATTATGTGTACATTACACAAACATTGATAATAATAATAAAAAGTAAATCCTTTTTTTTCTAATTATGCATTTGTTGCTGTTATTATTTTAATTATTATTATTATTATCATCATTATTTTAAATGTATACACATGTAATAAAAAGTGGATAATAAAAATAAATATGTTGTATGATTTATCTTTTATTAACATACATAAACTATATAATAAGAAGTAAAGACAACACATCAAATGTTTCAACGTTACACATGAGCAGATTTAGTTCTTCATTAATAAGGTTGTTTCCTTTCACTTCTGCCATTCTGTTCTTTTCCATGAAAGTACACTGCAGTCCCGGTTTTTGCTTGGCTCCCATTTTTAAATAAGGGCAATAATTTGCATTAAATTCATACAACAGTTACCTTACTTAGTTATTGTAGTAGGGTTGATGACGAGGAAAGCTTGTGTAAAGTTTCAAGGCAAAACATGCAATGGTTACTGAGATAGGGACTTGCATGCAAAACTTTAACAAGAATTTCTAAGTCAAACAAGGGCAAGAATTTGTATTGTATTCATTCAAGAGTTATCGAACTTAGTTACTGTAGAAGGGTTGATGACTAGGAAGGCCTGTGTAAAGTTTCAAGGCAATACAAGTAATGGATACTGAGATAGGGACTTGCATGCAAAACTTTAACTAAGGTGTGTGACGCTGTCGCCTGGGCGAGTAGAATAGATCTTTATTATTCGAATAGTCGAGCTAAAAATGGTAAAAGGGCATAACCCTGAAGTGAGACCTTATAATGTTATATAAAATGGTAAAAGGGGCATAACCCTGAAATGAGACATTATAATGTAATATAAAAATGGTAAAAGGGGCATACCCTGAAGTTAGACATAACAATGAAATATAAAATGGTAAAAGGGGCATAACCCTGAAATGAGACAACAATGTAATAAAAATGATAAAAGGGGCAATTAACGTATAAAATACCGGTAGTGAACCCTATTGCTGCCCTGTATTCAACCTCAGGACATGACTTCAACAACCCTTGTTCAAGTTTGGTTAAGATTCACTGGAAAATGGGGTGCTATCACGTCTACAATAAAAAAAGGTAAAAAGACATACAATGGACAATTTAATAGACAAAAGCCCTACTGGCCAAAATAGTTCAGTGCAGACCTTAAACCATGCTGCAGATTTTGTTTTTCTGACTGTTGGAGCCTTTTGGGATATATAATAGTGGTGCTGGACACATTTTCTCTTGATAAACAGCACAATTATAACACAGGCTTACCTACTGACAACCTCCACTACTTTAGCATGTTCTTCTGCTGGACTGCGTAATGCTTTCCTCCGTGTAGCAATGTTGTAAAACAAGTCTTCAACCTTAAATATAACCATAATCTAAATACAGTCAAACCTGTGAAAGCCGTCACCTCTACGAAGCAGCCGTATTTGCTATTTCCCATTACTATGATTTCAGAAGAAATTAACCTGTATTACAGGCCCTAAACCACTCAAGTACCCCATAATTGCACATCATTTCAGCTCAGTTCACACTCTATTTCGCTCCTTTTGCATGCACTTAATTAAGTGCAATTAAAAGGGTTTTTTTTCCTTCTATAGCAGACACCGCTTAACGGCGTCTTCCCCTCACCAATTTGTTTCCCCTATGGCAAAAAATTTCCCTCGCAGGTCATTTTCCCCTTTCACTTAAAAAAATATGTTTCCTGTAAAAAGGGCCCTTTTCGCTAAAAACATGCCCTGTTCGCTTATTTATTTTTCAGAGATTGTAAGTTTATATTCGTGTAGCGCAACATTTCACAAAAAAATTAAATAAAGACATAAATATTATATGGTTACTATTTAAAAAATTTATACAAATAGCGTCTATTTGTACATAGGGTCATATCACTGACCATGCGAGGTCATTGAATTGACCAGACTTACACAGTAATAACACAAACATCCCCAATTTAAATTGCAAAAGCAACATATTTCAAATTATTTTTCAAGAATTCGATCTTTATATTCGTGTACCACTACATTTCGCACAGTTAAATTATGCATGACATCAGAGGTTAGAATTAAATATAGCATCCAACCATAAATAGGGTCATATCAGTGATAACGCGAGGTCATCAAATTGTCCAGACTTACGTGGGAATAACAAAAATCTCCACATTTTCTATCAATAAAACAATACATTTCAATTTATCAGTGATCATGCGAGATCATTGAATTGTCCAGACTTATGCTGGAACAACAAAAATCTCCCCATTTTCAATCGCAAAAACAACATATTTATTTTTCAAGGGCCGTGTAGTGTAGCATTGCAGTCCGCGCAGTAAAATTATGCATGACACCATAGGTTACATTTAAAAATAGCGTCCAATTGTAAATACCCATGCAAATGAACATGCAAGGTCATGGAATTTTCCAGAAAGATCTAGGTCAATTTTTTTTTCTGAAAATGTACAGCTGTCTATTTTTATATATTTGAAAATCATGCATGCTGACTGTGATCACTGACATGGTAATTAATAAATGTTTGTTTTGTTTGTGATAACTGGGATCGGATCTTGTTCGCTGCCGTGTGCTTACCGTTATGACTTCGGGGCTTAGAAGTTGGGGAGGGGGTGTCGTAAATTATGTCACTTTATAGTTTGATAAATTACCAAAGCCGTGATATATGTCCTGGGGTATATGGAATAATGAAATGCACATGCCAATATGCGACAATACCGATTTGTTTTCACAGCTGACACCTGTGACTGGAATTTTTATACAACCAAGGGGACACTTATCTTATCTTATCTAACACAATACTGCCCCAAAATCTAATATGGTGAGCGCTAAGAATTAAAATGCCTCACAATTATTTTATATTATTAATTTTACATCGATTGTGAAACAAGTTCTTACAACTTTGACAAATCATGGGTAAGGTCTTCCTGTATAGAACCAGTAAATTAAGCGCAGCGAGGAAGGTATCTTGCTCAAAGACATGCCAAATAGCAATGGTGGAAAATTTAAATTCATAACTTCCAATATTGTTTCCAATGCTCTACCACTGGACCACATGCTCCACTTAAGTTCTAAATCCACTCAACAGCGACAAACTTACTTATATGCACTCAATTTTTGTTATATGAAAATAAAGTTGTTTAAAGCATTTGCTTAAATATTTATCTCATTAAATACCTAACATATCTAAGATTTAAAAGTTTTTAAGTAAAGGTTAGTTGAATTTGAGTCGAGTCCAATTTCCACCAAAATCTACCTATATGTGAAGACATTTCTGCACAATTTAGGTTTTTGATAGCAAACTACAGTTTCATCAACATTTTTTTCAGCTTTAAAGTTTGTCAGAAGTTCACATAAATGCTGGTAAAACTCGAGTTTGATATCAAAGTTAGAGGTCATTTCAGCTGGAGGGCAAATGTCCTACCTTCCATTTCAGTTGGGGGACAAATGTCCTAGTCAACATTTCTTCTGGGGGGCAAATGTCCTACCTTCCATTTCAGTTGGGGGGCAAATGTCCATCTATTCATTTTTAGACTGGGAGGGCAAATGTCCTGTGGGGCAAATCGCCTTATACTGTGTTTCCTTCTACCTGTATCTGGTAGGATAGGCAATACTGCTATATCTCTATGCAGCATATTTACTTAATTTTAGAAAACAATTCACTATTGAGATATGTTTCAAACTTTAGTTGAAGATTTAAATGGAGGAAGATGTTTGTCATTATATGACCAGTATTTTATTAAACTGTGTAAAAAAAAAAAATCCCCAAATTCTGAGCAACGCGTGTGATTTTTTCCCCTAAAAAAAAGGTGTGGGCTCCTTCCCCTTTTTCTAAAAAAAAACCCTGGTTAATTTAATGCACTCACAAACGCAAGCATCACTCATGAGCGATGTTAACTTCATATCTGAGTGGTCTATGCTATTTGTTCCATGTTCACTCCGTTCGTTCAGCGTCCACTCAACTTTCAGTCTGCTCAGTCCGGTTTCTGGTGCTTACAAAATTGCAACACCTTAATTCTTAAAGTAATTATATATTGAATTCTTAAATTTAGCTGTTCCTTTGGAGCACTACATAAATTTATCCATGGGACTGAATCATGGTAATTTGATTCATAATCGGAGTGTTTGTCTGCATATTGTGTCATCCGCTGGGCGAAAGGTTGTCAATTTCGAATGAACCATTAACGGAAGGGTCTATCATTTGATGTATGACCAGTGGCATATATGATCAAAGGATATCGCATGTAACCGACTTCTATTGTCCAGACCGTCATGTGTTTGCATCAGTAATTCCTTTGATATACCCAATGACTTAATTGTTACTATGTCTGTGGAAAAGAAAAGTTGTCCACAACATTTACATTATTTATTTTAATGTGGGCACTTAATACAGGTTTTGATTTGTTTATTTCTATTATCTGCGTGAGTACTTGAGTAAATAATTAATTGGTGATTTATCCGTCTATTTACCACAAAAGAACCATGCACATGTGTAATTTTTGCCAGGTGAATGATTCTTAATTTAACACGCAGCATGCCAAAGTGATGACTAAATTCACAGTTTTATAATGCATTACACCAATTACACCAAAAAACATTAATAAATACTATATAATTATGTGAAAACAAAATTCAATTTTTTCCTCAAATATTTCAATTATTGAATCAATCAACTCTCGTATAACAAAAAAAAAAGTGTATCCAAATGAACGAGTGCACTCAGTAGCGCACGAATAGTTTTGTAATCAGTTGTCTTACTGTATGTAGTGTATAGTGTGTGTATTGTGCATCTGAGTGCACTTAGCATGTTTGAATGCACTCAGTGTATTTCTTGCATTCAGGAGCGCGTTTATTATTCAAAATCCAGCATTCGGTCTGCGTTTCATTCGCGCTATGTTTGTGCTCCGTTTAGGCTCTGTGTGCAATCCGTTTGTGAGCAATTGGGGTACTTGAGTGGTTTAGGGTCTGTAAGCAACAACCTGTCTTAAAAGGCCACTTTTCTCCTTCCATTGACTGACTGCTTAAGACAGTTTGACTGTTATTATAAGTGACATCTTCAAAATCTTTTCGTTGTTTTGTAAAATGTTCATTCTAAAGAAAAAATAACTTTTAAGAAAACTGTATGTTTGTGGCCGCAGTTGAGCCATTGTAAATATATGTCTGTAAATCATAACCTAAATTGTTCCAATTTTACAATCAACTTTACGATGTATTTATTTATTTATCTATTGCTGGGCCCAGTAAGCTCAGTAGATATCACATCCAGGGGTCATGAGTTTGAATCCTGGCCACAGTCTCGATGTTGATTGATATATGACATTGTGTCTCATTGCTATTCGTCTCTCACTGCTGATTCAAGTGAGGAAGTTATCCATAACTTGCAGCGATTGATGTACTCGAGTATTGTTTAATATTCAAGAATCACAGGAAAGTGCGGTTAGGTTACTTAATGTCTTTTTGCCCTCGATGGCAAAACATAATGCTTGATGTCCGTCACGATTTGACTGAAAAATTGTTGAAAGCAAAGCTAAACACCATACAACAACATTAATGTTCAAACAAACAAACATTATTAATTTATTGCATCAATAAATAACGTTTTCTCCTCAGGTGTTTGTATGTATAGTTTTATCCATAAATAAATGAAGGAATGTTGGGAATAATACAGTTAAATCGAAAACTTTTTCATTTAAAATAGCGCTATCGCGCTAATGAGTTTGTTGATATTGCACAATTGCGTACAATGAAATTTATTGTTTTTTTACGATAATAATTCTATAATGATATTTTTTATTTCTCCGTACATGCAGTAAGGTAATTGTAGGCAATGCAAGAATTGATCCGGAGCTGATTGTTTTGATTATAGACCTGGTCACCTTTTTCCATTGAACGTTATACCGGGATGTCAGACCGATATGGAAATCTTCTCAGATGTTTATGGAACCCTGACATGCAATGCGTTGTCTAATGGTAGAACAACAGATGCTGGACCCCGAGTTGTATGTTTGATCCCTTACCTGTGTTCTTGAATAAGTATTAATATCCACATGTGCTTAGTACTCGTAACTTGGATATTAATCTATTCAGTCATAGTCTAACCCAGTCTGATGTCTCCAAAATCAGGTCTGATCAACCCCAATGAAAAAGCAGTAGTGCTCCAGATAAGCTGCATATTGCGCATCACACTCAAATAATGTCATAGAAAATGCAAACAATTTTTTTAACCGTACCAGTTACGCAAATAATTTTCCTTTCACAAAACAATGTTAATACAATGCATGTCAAAACAGCTGTTATACATTTCCTGTATTTCAGTAACCAGCTAGAAAAACTGAATCCCGGTTATTACAGTTTGTACCTCACAAGCTATGAGACGGGTGAAAGTAAAGACAAGTACCAGTTTATTTAGCCTTCTCATATATGAGTTTGCATATTATTTGTATGTAGTAATGAAAGCGTTTAGATGATCAAGATCACACACTTTGCCAAAATGTTGAAGCGAGAATGAAATCTTACAAGTTCTAACCTAAATCAAAGTATAATTTTCAGTTACTATTTGCCCCCAATACCAGTTTCTTCAATAAGTAGTTTAAAAAAATATTATTTAACATTGTTAACAATGAATTAGACTAGAAATTGAGTTGCAGCAAGGACTTATATAGAAGGATAGGAAACATGCATCTCCTGACTAAATGTTGATAAAATAGCACACTAAGGTGAATTTTTTGGTAAATAATCATTCATAATTTACAGGCAACTGATTCCTTGTACATAAAATTAAGTTGTATCTAATCTTAGATGATTTAAAATATTTTATTCACAAAAAAAGATCTTGAATTAAAAGATATTGAGGTTTAACCCTTTCCCTCATATAGGTATTATCATATCAACCATGCTAACCAATACTGTGTACTCCTAATCTCAATATCTGTCACGCTCAGGTAATGATAGCCAGATTACACTGTCCCCATGACGGTATTAGGAACATGTTGACACCTTGCTACTTTAACACATATTTCAAACATTAATACTTCATTTTATGCTTTTCTTGTATATGGAAACTTTGTAGAGAAATTAATTTTCTTTGTCACTGTGTAAAGTTTAAAATTGTAAGGCAAATATCAAATGAAATATAGGAACAGAAAATAATACTTTTTTTGGTTTGTTTCAATTTCAGAAATAAAAAAAGAAACATGTATAGCAATCAAAACTAGATCTATATCTACATGTTTGTTTTATTTTTTTAAATGAAATAAACATAAAATTTAGATGTATATGCAAACTAGATCTACATAATAAAAAAACAACACAAAACTAGTGTTTATTGGTGACCTCATGCGACAGTAAAATTCCATAAATGATGGAAACTAAGTATAAAAAAAATCTGATGCAAATTTCAATGTCCGTTTTATCATTTGACCTATTTCTTTTCATATTTTTGGTATTTTTGAAATGTGACATTTAAAACTTTACGCACGGTTCCAAATTTAGGGTAATTTTATAGCAATCGTGTAGACGTCGTGTATAAAACATGTGCAGGATTTAATAAATACATGCATTATGGTTGTTGTTTATGCATATGCTATGGAAATAGTATGAATCTTTATTAAAAATTATCCTACTAATTACGATACTAGCGAGAAAACAACTTTTCCTTTTAATACGGCAAGTATCTTTTTTATTTTGATAATACAATCAATCTGCTTGTGAAGTGATAATATATAAATCTTACAATGTATAAATCTATTTAGGAGTATGCATGTATGTTTTTAATTTAATATCCGATTTTGATTTTAATATAAATAAATGTGAGAAATGTTTTAATATAATTTTCAGTATATCGTATTCAAATATTTGTGATATGCTATAAGAAATATAGGTAAAGTATAAATAAGGCATATTTGACAGATTCTGAAAAGTTTGTGATATTCATACTGGATTACTATAAGTGTTGCATACATTGGATTTAAAGTGAATTCTACAGTTGGATTTAACTGCTAGTGATAAATTGTAATATTCATATGGGATTAACTACAACTAGAAGATATATGATTTATTACTATCAATACACTTATATTTGTCTTACATTGAAATGATTATATTGATCGATGTGGTTGAGAAGTATGTTTATTAAACAATGTAAATTTATCAATTGTTTCTAATATTAGTTCGCCACATAGCTCGCGTGTAAACATAGTTTAATTTCCTGTCAAAGGTCACACAGGATGCACATTTACAAAAACACAAAAATAGTCTGCTTCTGTTTTCACAAATTGTAATTAACCCCCCCCCCAATTTATTTTATAGATTCCTGCCAAATCATGTCGTGATCATGAGGTTATCGATACAAGCAAGGAAAGTCGTCTACGAGAGGCAAAGGGTTAACGAGAGGCAAAGGGTTAAAGTAAAAATTTTCATAATTTATTATTTTAGCTGCAGTATACAAATTTTGAAATCAGAAGTACTTCAACAATTTTAAATACAAACTGCTGGGAATTGTATTGTTTTTATTAGAATTTCATTCTGCAATGTAAGAAATTTGATTTGTGTTTGTGAGATGAATGGAAGTGTAGATAATTGAAAACAAGATCAGGCATTTAAATTACTTTCATTTAGATAATTCTCCATGTTTTCACCCTATTCAGTCAATTTTTATCTGAGGCACTTGAGCAGGTATTTCTATGCTTGTCCCACAATTCATAGCTATTTAACACTTACCAAACAGTGACGTCATTCAATTTTCTCATATGCTCAAACTTCATTGTTATTTAATGGACCAAAGCGAGAGAGCTAGGTCTGTCCTACAGTCTAGTTCAATCAACTCTCTAATGAATTAAATTGATTGACAACTTCTTAAATCTGGGTCGCCAATTGAACCCGAATGGTTGTAATTAGTCTCATATTTGTAATGTTGTAAAATTTCCAGCGCAATTAATTATCACAGATTGATTAGGCACTTTCCTAATTGATGGGGATAAGTCTGCCTATTTCCCTACTTCACAAATTTTCTTCTTGTCAAATCCTCTAATAAATGCGGATACACAATTAAAAAAAATCATTACTGTTTTTTTTGTGTTCATCCTTAAAAAATGTTTGTTTGCTGTGCTCCATCCCAGTATTTTTCATGTGGTTAGGTAGGTAGCTTATTTTGTATGGCACAATCATTTACAAACACACCTTAAATTTATCTTCTATATTGTGTTCAATATTTGAAATATGTATACAGCAGGCCTTCTAAAATTCAAAAATGCAAATCGGTCCAGGTTTTATACTACCGTAAGAATCACACTTATTTTAAAAAAATCACTATGGTATATGCCTTTACATAAATGCATACCCCAACCACCATGTCAGCTGCACCATGTATTTTCTCCATTTATTCACTAATAGGAAACTATTTAAAGTTTATTTGTGTATTACTTATAACATAATTTATCACAATGTGTACATTTTAATGACTGACATGTTGTTTTACTGAATAATTTTCATTATATTAAAAATGCTTGATCGGAACCGGAAATGTCGCAAGTACCGGAAGCTGCGTGAATTAATCACCTAGGAAACCAATGTAAAGGTTCATTTTTGATATGCGTTGTGCTGTTGCTAGCCACTACGTACAATTACCAAAACCAGCTCGTATATATAATTCTTCTTTTCTCTTATTGCAACACTTTGCAGAATTACTAGTCAGGGTGTTTGCCTACTTTCTTTGAAGTACGCTGACATAACACTTTTGATGTAATGCCGATGAGCAAGTGATTACGTCACAGTTTTCCAAAGGTCGAGAATTAAATAAAGGAGCATTATAGAATAACAAACGAAAAAAAATTAAAAATTTATAAAAGGTCAGTGTTTGTTTGTAACTGGTCGTCTTCTAAATTGTTTATTTGTTAAAAACAGAATTACTATAAAGCTAATTCAATCCGTAAATAGAGTTATACTTTAACTACACATGACTAAATTTATGTACAGAATGAACACGCTATCCCTTTCACCAACACCATGTGTCAATGTCGATGACGTCACTCAGACAGTGAAACAAACATTATTGCACTAAGTGGGCATCTTGGAAATTTTTGATGGAAGGATATCTGACAAAGGAATTTCATTGATGTAATGTAAATAAAAGTCCTTGAACATGTCAGACATGTTTATGTCCTTTCAATTTAAATACTGTTGTTAGATTTCTAGTCTATTCGTAAATGTGGAGGTAATATATAAAAACAAGAAAATACCGGTGGAATCGATGGATGCTCCCCAAGTGAGTGTTTGGCTCTGTACCATATTCCCTTAGTGCTGATGGGTACTTGGTTGAAAAATACCAAACTGCATTGCAGGAACAATATATAGCTCTGCATTTGACAGAACTTGTTCACAAATCATTGAACCGGAACAAAATGACAATATGTGCATATCCTAGTTAGTTTTACAAAATTAAAACCAGAGTAGCGAAATAGTGTCATGAAGACAATATGCACATCTCCACTTGGTAATCATGCATCCTAGCAAGTTTCATAAAATTCCAACCAAAGGTTGTAAAGATACAAAGTGGAGAAGAGTTTGGTCACAGACAGAATGAAAGGGCCACAACTCCAAGAAACATCATCAAACTGGAACACAAACATAGCAAATTTCATAAAATTCCAACCTGAGGTTGTAAAGAAATAGCACAGACAATAATTTGGTCACAGACTCAATTAAAGGGCCATAACTCCATGAAAAAGCATCAAACAGGAACACAAAGACATTATACGCATCTCCACTTGGTAGTGATGCATCCTAGCAAGTTTCATAAAATTCCAATATAAGGTTGTAGAGAAATAGTGCAGACAAGAATTTGTTCACAAAGTCAAAGGGCCATTACTCTGTGAAAAATCATCGAACCTAAACATAAAGACAATATGCACATCTGCACTTGGTAATGATGCATCCTAGCAAGTTTCATAAAATTCCAAACTGCTGTTGTAGAGAAATAGTGGGACAAGACTTTGGTCACAGAATCAATAAAAGGGCCATAACTCCGTGAAAAATCATCAAGCCGGAACACAAAGATATTATGCGCATTTCCACTTGGTAGTGATGCATCCTAGCAAGTTTCATAAATTTCCAACATTGGGTTTTAGAGAAATAGCACGGACAAGAATTTGGTCAGACAGAATCAAAGGGCCATAACTCCATGAAAAATCATCGAACCAGAACACAAAGACATTATGCACATCTGCAATTGGTAATGATGCATCCTAGCAAGTTTCATAAAATTCCAACCTGAGGTTGTACAGAAATAGCCCAGACAAGAATTTGGTCACACTCAATTAAAGGGCCATAACTCTGTAAAAAAATCATCGAAACCGAACAAAAAGATATTATGCACATCTCCTCTTGGTAGTGATGCATCCTAGCACGTTTCATAAAATTCCAACCAGAGGTTGTAGAGAAATAGCTAGGACAAGAATTTGGTGACAAACGGACAGACACATGCACGGACGTACGGACGAAGCGACGACTATATGCTTCCCCCCTTTGGGGGAGCATAAAAATGGCTTAAGGTTAATTAAGTCAACAATGACAAACCGGTATTGAAATTTTATTTTAATTTCAAATGCTATAAATATTTTGTTGATGGTAGTATGCATCATTGCACTTTTTTTTTATGAAAACACCATCCAGTCATAACATTTTAATTAATACATCTCCTTCCAAGCAACAATAACACATTCTAAACCCCTTCTCACCAACGAGGTTCTGAACACCTACATACACATGTCACTATTGACACTTGTCAAACAGTATTCACGCTTTTTAATTCAAGACCAAAGAGATGTCAATTAGTTTCAATTAACAGAGTGATAATCTGACAGCAGGAAAGGACGCAGAAAGTGGGCGGAGTTAAACTGGTGCTGCCGAACACCTGCACTATTTTCTTGTCCCAAATTTTTAAATTCGTTTTGTAATATTCTTAATCAATAAACTGATAATAATTATTCATAAGTGTTAAAAAAATAAAATTCATAGTAATATCAATATTTTCATATATATTTCTTTATTACATTAAACCCCATACAATTATCCTGTAAAAATAGTGAATTGAACATATGGTATGTTGAATTATATTTGTACCAGTCTAGTTAATAAATTGATGACTTCCAGTTTAGCGAAAAGTTTTGTTGTTTTCCCATTTGGTAGTTACAGAATACACAATAATACATCAAAGGCTTTGTAAACTGCGTTTATTTAATATAAATAATAAAATATAAAGCATGCAAGACATGTTTAAAACTTCATGTGCTTTTTGCAATACGTTTATGATAGGCATCAGAAATACTGTTGTCGACTGGCCTTTGTTGACAATCGCAAAGTTAGCGGGATACTCGGATGAAACCTGAAAAATAAAAATATTTTTTCTATAACTTTAAAAAATTGGGAAAAAACTTTGTTTTATACTCGGAGATTTACGGTAGATATAAACAATTTTAGGTATTTTTTTGCGCATTGCTTAAATCTACATTATTTCATCAACTTTCAAGGATGGGTATGTTTATGAGGAGGTAATACAAAAAAAAATGTATGGTAACATGTGTTTTTTATTTGTGATATTGCATGAATATTACATTAAACTTACATACTGGAAAGTTTCATAAAATTGTTTCCATGGGAAAAATGTGAAAAAACTATAGCAATGGACAGAAATCATGAAAAAAAAAAATAATAAAAAAGTTTGGTTAGCTGCCAAAGTGTATGTAGGAAAATGACAATAAGGACATCCCGATCGTCTGAAGTTTTAGCATCTGCTTTGGAGGTACAGTTGATACTCACCAACTCAAACTCTTATATTTCGAAATTCCAGTTATCTCAAATTTGAAGCTCGGTCCCGTTTTTTTCCCCTTCTATTTCTATATAAATTAACTCCTGATATATTAAATTCCAGTTATTCGAATTTTTTTCACTGTGTGAAAATGAAAGGCAAATCGTCGAAGGTGATAATTGTTGATTCCATACCTGTAATTTATCACTTGACGTGTCTGTACTGGCAGGTACTTTAATTGTGTCATCAAATTGTTATGATACAAAAACAAGCGATACACGCTAATTAGACAAACAACGCCGATGTGTTAAAAGACGTTTTTGACATGTGTAATTTTTCGTTTTATTTTTTATTTGTAAGGTTGTTGTAACCACTGCATGTATATAACCTGTGTTTATATTTCAGTTGCCTATCCTATTTATTTGGTATTCATGTAAATAAAAATTATAAAAATTAAAAGTACCGTTTCTACTCACGTATTAGGCGCGTTTTTTTCCCCAATTTTTAAGATCTTCGAGAAAGGATGCGCGATATACATAAGTACAGAAGATTTCTTTTTTTTTTATGTACATTTTTTATTTTCGATAATTTCCCATGTATATTTTAAAAGATTAAGTAAAATAATGATTGCTCTCTGTTATTTAGAGTCTATAAATTGCCATACCTTTAACTTTAATTAATTTCTTTGTTATAAGTTTTAATCCCAAATTATCAGTGAAAAACATTGCCTAGGGCATTGTTCCTTTGCTTGTAAATGTGTAAAAAGTCGCTTACTGTTATACGACTGACAATTAAAAAAGTGGTCACGCTATTTTTAGAAAATCATGTTCGTTACATCGATACTTTTCCACATAGTGAAATAGAACGTTACATAAAATGACGCAAGAAACTGCCAGTGACGACATCACACATTGGCACAAGGTCAAAAATTAATTGTGTCGGCGTTATAGACATATTCAACCGCAAAATAAAAACACGGACTGGTTCACATTTATTTGATACATACTTTCTCGATTCCGTTATGTTTAATTTTAGTGTAAACCAGTCTGGCTTTGAGTGGACATTTCATGATTATGTGATCGTAACGTGTTTATCTGATGGAATTGACATGACACGCTTACCGGTAAGTGTGTATTTAATTTCAAAGGATGCAAAGCAATTGTGTTTTCACAAATTGATGAATCTTTTAGTATGGGATATATACCGATATCTAATTTATTGATTTTTTAACGAAAATATGTTAGCGATGACGAAGCGTGATGGAGTGAACGTCAAAAAGACGACTGTTCTTTGGTTGAAAATCAATCATTTTAAATGACACCCAGTATCTTTTGTTTGTGCGGTTTGTAGTAGTTTATGTTTATAAAATAAAATTAATATAATATGCGGTATTTCGTTATGATTAAAAAAAATTGTTAAAATTTTTTATAAAAAAAGACATGACTGTGTACGAGTGTCACCGGTCATTTCGAAGTATTGAAAGCGGGTGCTGCCATGTGGCTTCTGCATATTAGTTGACATCTTAATTGCATGCCTGGGCAGGTGTTGACAACTCTGAGTATGGTATGTACTGAGACAGTGATGAGAAGTGTCAAGTATTTTGAGTGTGTATAAAATCTTGGGAACAAATTCAATATTTTTTAGCCAGTCTACTGTTTTTTTTCCGGACCAATCAAATTCTGTTTAACATATCGAGTCAGGTATTCCTTCCAACATGTAGCCACAGCCGAATCTGAACGAGATTTCAAAATTATGATGAGCAATATACACATATATAGGAGAATTGTATTTTTTTCTTAATTCTTGATCTTAAAACATGGATGCGCGATATACACGGATGCGCGATATACGTGAGGATATACGGTATATTTTGTTTATCTATTATATATATCGCACTCAAAAATAAACAATGTTCACGCACTGTACAAATAGACAATTAGCTTACACGAGATAACAACGCACAACAAACGTTTGCGTAGAAGAAAATGACCGTGTAAACAGTAAAATTTACCACGATTTAAGATAAATCCACAATACACATCAATATAAACAAAGTTTATATCATGTGTAAATATAACAACAACGTATTATAATATTGAATAAAAACAACAACAAATAGGGGTATTTATATGTACAGCATGTATATTTTCAACGATTTATGAAGTGGATGGGGTAACGTTAAAAAGTTGAACAAAAATAGACTCCTGATAAATCAAAACTTCGGATATTTCGAATTATTTTTACGGTCCCATAGAATTCAAAATAAGGAGTTTTGACTGTAATTAACTTTTAGATTTATTATTAGCAATATTCACCACATTGCAGCATGGATGGACAACAAAAGATTACGAATCTGAAAGAGTACCAATATAGAAAACAATTTTTTAAATTTGGAAGAGTTTCATTTTTATACTTTCTCTTTCTGCGGCCATCTTGAATATCTTTTCACAAAGCGGGGGGACAAACACACACATAAATATAAAAAGAGTACCACCCTGGAAATGATGCATTTCCATTCAGTGAAATACTGAATCTGGTTTTAGAATACTTGTCATTCCTAAATATTTTATTATACAATCCAATTTTAAGGAAATAACAATATGGCCAGTTCCAAGAACAAAATTTTTTTATTTGGCCAGTACAGAAACTTTGCCGAGATAATACTTTATACAACTACTGTGTAAATTTGCCGAGGATCCAAACTGTGGGTGCTAGGGAGCACACACAGTTAACTAAATAATGGATATGTCTGAGTTGCTCTCTGTATATTGTCTCAATTAAACATGATCTATGCATCCAGAAGTTGTGGAGTGGACACGATTTGTGACTGATGGACAGACGGACAGAGACCAATATGTCTGAGGGAGCTCCAATTCATGACAACTGGAGCTACATAAAAAACGTAACAATTATTAAATAGTCGAGTGTACAATTAATAACAACTTGTAGTTACCGTAATTTGTGTCCCTATATTTCCAGCACATGGTTTCACGGGCTCTTTCAATTTTCCATCTATATAACAACCCCTGCAAACAAAAAGAAAGTCATCTTAACTATATGGTTCGTTTTGACCAAAAACTTTAGGGGTTTTCTGGAGCGAACACATTACATGACGGACGTACCAACAATCAGACGCATGCCCTGCACATCACCTTAATATGGAGAACATGTGTGCAAAATTTTGTGACAATGTTCATTCTGACACGTACAAACAGACATACAGAGCAACATCAATATGTCTCCCAGAAATACTTGCCTGATCAAACGAGAGTGAAATTTAAAAAAATATTTTAAACTAGGTCATTGCTAATGAGGCTTGACACCATTTTCAACTGATTATAGGTAATATGTTGCATACAGACTTATTGGTGGAGGAAGACCCTAGATCAATATGTATGTATCTGAGTACAGCAACCGTTTTTCTTGCATACCAGACAAGGAATTCTGCTTGGTATCTTTTCCAGTACAGAATTTTCATCCTACATCCCTCCACAGGCCCGATTAGCTCAGTTGGTTACACGTCTGACTATCAATCCAGGGGTTATGAGTTCAAATCCTCGCCCGGCAGCAGTCTCCATGATGATTGATATACAACATTGTGTCTCATTATCATTCGTCTCTCACCACTGATTCAAGTGGGAAAGTTATCAGTAACTTGCGGAGATAGGGTGTGCTCGAGTACTGGTTAATCCCAGGAAACAGTGGTTAGGTTAACTGATCGTCTGTTAGCCCTCGATGGCATAAAAATGACGCTAAATATTCAATCAATCAATCGACCCTCCACGGGCTCATCCTACCCGGCCATGACACTGGAACAATGTATGACACAACATATTAAAACATATCACGTAATATATCTAATTTAAAGTCTTAAAAGTCATCGTGGTCATAATCAATAATAGTATGCAAAAAAACAATCACTTTTTCAGTTCAGATATAAAATTCTGTCCCTTGTAATTACTGTTTTTGTTCCCTTGGGCAGAATTTTCTATCCAATCCTCCAACTCATGCAAGATTCTTATATTCCACAGGTAACTCAGTCCCCCAGATAAGATGATTGGGTTGGTTGGGGGGGGGGGGGGGGGGGGGGTTAAAAAATGGAAGTAAATTTACCCGTTATCTTTAGAGGTTTTGGGTAAAATTATCATTATCTCAAATAAAATTTCTACACTTAAATATGAAAAAGCTAATTTAAAACTTTATACAGTGGAAACTTGTTATGTCGGTATCACTTAAGACAATATTCCAGAAGTGTCGATATTTTTATCCGTTTCTAACTTTTTTCCTTCTTTGAGTACGTACTTTTCAATATTGTCTGTCGATTTTTTGATATCTCCGTAACAGTTTTAGTTCCTGATTGATGACTCAACTGTAAATGAATGTTTTGTCATATTGTAATTGTTGATTATGGCAGGCCAACGTTGCAATATTGTATAACACTTTTTCTTGTTCAAACTGAACATTTGTATTTTTAAACTCTACATATATGGTGTTTTTTTTTATTTTCCTTGTTTGATTGTTAAACTAAGAACATAAATATAAAAAACTTACAACAAACATCAAACGAACGAATGCGAATTAATCATACAATAAGAACATTAAAATAAAACATCAAACACAATATACAACTTTACAACAAAAGTGTAAAATAATGAACATAAAAAAAAACATCCTGGTATTATTTATATTCTTGTTCTTCAATTAACATTGCAGGTAAAGCGATGTTACTTGATAATACTTCCATTTTGTTATCCGACCTAGCCTGGACTTAACTAATCAACGACCTTGTAACAAAATCTATCCCATAATCAAATAGAACAAATATTTGGTGTTTTATTTTGTCCTTCATTTTCAATTCATGTTGCTTGACTTTCTGTTTGATGTTTTTATTTTTAAATTCATTATTTTACATTCTTGTTGCAAAGTTGTGGATTAATTTTGTGTTTGCCATTTTAATTTTCTTGTTCTTAATTTTTATTCCTATTGTTTAATTTAATTCACGTTAATTGATTTTACATGTTTGTTATCAGTTGTTTTATATTTATGCTCTTATTTAACAAACAACAAAAATATAAAATTTAACACCATGTACAGGTACGTACAATATGACAACACAAATGTTAAAATTTAACAAGAAAAAAGGGTTACACAATATTGCAACGTATGGCCTGCTGTAGTTGACATTATATTGTTTTTTTTTCATGTTGTGTGAAAATCTGCGTGTGCTATTTTTAATTTTTAATAAGATGGGCCCGATTAGCTCAGTTGGTTATACGTCTGACTATCAATCCAGGGGTCGTGAGTTCGAATCCCCCCGCCCTGCAACAGTCTTCGTGACAACATCCCAATATCAAAATAACTTGTTTCAACTGTATACAACTTTTAATCTTGTAGACCTGTTGTGTCCGGATAGCAAAGGAAATTCTAAATTAACTTATCTAAATAATATTGTGTTTACATGTTATTAATTGAAATAAATGAAAATGCTTTTCACTTTTTAACTTTTCAATAAGTAAGATTGTACTGTATGTTAGACTTAATACATTCTATCTATGAAAATGTGGGAGTTAAAAATCGCATCTTTTCCATTTTGGAGTAAATTTTTACCCTCTTAATGAAAAAAAGTTTTCTGGGTCCTCAACCTCATCCGTGAAAGGTAAGTGACCTTGAACTGGCATACAAACACAGGATCATGGTGGTGGAAAAAACAACTCGTCAATTTTGCAAAACATAGTAATTTAGATACAACTGTATATTCAAATTTACTAAACTCCATCACACCCATAAAATGAGTACAGGACATCTCGTCCCAATGTCTACTCGTCCAAAGACGACTCATCCCAATGTCTACTCGTCCCAAGTTTCAATACAACTTTTTTCTCATTTTTAAAGACAACTCGTCCCATCTAAAGACAACTCCTCCCATCAAAAGACAACTTGTACAAAACAATTCTTACACCTGTTAACAGGATAATACTTTATAACGCCATTAACTGGTTTTTTTAGATATCTATAATACAAACAGTGACCTAATTACTATGTTTGTATAAAACTGGTTAATTCACCTGATTTGTGGTCTGCGCCACGCTCGACTTATAATTAACACTACACAAATAATGATTTAACTGTGTAATATAGTTACTTAAAAAACTGAGAAATTGCAAAAACATATACAAAGTAAGGGAGACATACACACTCACATTCCTGGGGTACAAAATAAGAACTGCTAACATTTGATATAAATATTTTTTCATTATTTAACATGTACATGCCATTGGTTAGTAATATTTTAAAAGCAGTCAATTTACAATACACAAGGAGAAAAAGAAGACCCATGCAAACTACATTCATTTTCTTTTAAAGATATTCCAACAATTTCCTTTCTTAAAGCATATTTTAGCACATTGTTTTTTTTATTTAAACATTAAAAATTAACAAACATTAACATCTAATAAATAAGTTTAAAAAAATATTGAAATAACACACAGCACATTTCAAATTTCAAGAATAATTCCTTAAAAAATACAAACATTGAAAATTAAAAATATTTACATTCAAGAAATAAAATAAAATAATATATTGAAAATAACACACAGCCAATTCCACTTCCAACTAGAATTCGTTAAAACTTTTAGATTTTACCTCAAATAAAATATTTAGTTGAATAATAGCATAAACAAGCAGATTAATACCAAATATAGTTTGACGACATTCTTAATAACTTTAAATGATATCACGTCATCAGTGTAGTTGACACTTTCAGACAAACAGCTAATTACCATGACAACTTGTGTCATCCATGTTGTATTTAATATTATTATTCATTTAATTATATAGTGTTAGGATGATATGTCTTTAACCCTTTACTCTATAAATACGCATTTTCCTGCACCAATCAAGAAGGTCTTGGAAAACAGTGCAGGAAGAGTTCAGATTGCTTGTAACGACCAATCTGAACCACTTCCTGAACTATTTTCCACTGTCAGTTAATATGAACATAATTCACCCAATAATTCAAAAGCCTTTTATATTAGAGGTATCCAAAGGCGTCAATATTAGAGGCTTCCAAAGGCGTCTTTATGAAGTAAAGGGTTAAATACAGAACGAGACACTTGGGACAAGTTGTCTTGAAACTTGGGACAAGTTGTCTAAAAATGTGGGACGAGTTGTCTCAAAATGTGGGATGAGTTGTCTTGGGACGAGTTGTCCATAATTCCATGAATCACAGTGATATACATATTCAAATAAAGTTTACAGCTATACCAGAATATAGCAGGAACGGCAATTTTGAAACTCAGATCAAATATCCCCATCTTCTGTATTGCCAACATAAATATTTAAAATCTTCATTTTGACTGGTGACATAAGTATTCATTAATTAATGTTTTGAGTATTTAAGTCTATATTTAATTATGTTGATGAAACAAGATCCAGGTCTCACACAATCAAGGACCATGTTATAATTGACCTTATCATTACTAAAGATACCTATCATATACAAACCTAAATGCACATTTGGAATCCGCAGTTCTGGTAACTATAGTAACATGAGCTACATGGCTGATACTGCCCAGGGCCTCTCCACGGAAACCATACGTTGATATGGAGTTGAGGTCTTCAAACTTCGTCAACTTGCTGGTGGTGAACCTTTCGCACACAATCTCCATGTCCTCTTTCTATGTGAACGATTTGTTTCAGAGATTTAAATTAATATTATATAGCACAAAACAACAATCATCAAAATAGAATGTGTACATGTTGCATGTGACTTATGACAGTAGAGCTGTTTGCTTTTACATTTTCTAATGTTGCTAGTTGATATTGATAAGCTGATATAGTTTTAATTGGGGTTTAATGCCATTTTCAACAACAGGGCTCGAATTTAAGCACTCCCAACTAGCAAAATGCGAGCTGTATTTTGAAAATGCGAGTTGCAATTACTTAAGCTAGCATTTTTTTGTGAGTGGATTTCAAGTTGAGAAATATTATATTGTATATTTTATTATATATATATATTGATTTTTGAAAATAAACAAGTATAATCCAGGTAAAAATATGGAGTTCTTGTCAATTTTACCCAATTTTTTCTTGTGCCAAATTACCCCCTAGCAGCATGATTGTCAATGTATTAAATATTTAAATGAGAAGAATGCACCCAACTGTTTTTGATCTCAAGTTCATTCTGCAAAAAGGAAGTTAACTTAAAACCTGTCAACAACATAATGAGAAGACTGCGCCTAGTTTGATCGATCACGCACTCACTCTATAGTATAAAAGTAAAAAAGTTGAAACCCGTCAAATTTATTGTTTACATATTTTGTCAGCTGCTAAAATGGCTGATAAATTAACAACTTTTTCTCCATTGAACCGATGAATGAAAGCGAGTCCCAACAAGAAAAAAGAGAAATAATCCTTCTGTTAATACTGTAACGAAATGGGAGCTCAATATCACACTGGACTATAAAGTTGACAATGACAAAATGGTGTGTCAATTGTAGAAACCACGCAATCGACAAATCATCCATTATAATTAAACTATATATAGTATAATATATTACTATGATTTTACAAATGTTAAACAATGGTCCTTGGTTAGATCTAGACCTAATTAAAATGAATACCGTATATTCCCTAATTAACGCCCCCGGGGGCGTTACATTTTACAAGGTGGGGGCATTTATAAAAGATAAAAAAAAGCAAATTTAACAACAGTTAAAAATACAATAAAACCAATAAAGCAATGGAAAAAACCTTAAATCCGGTTTAAATCTCTGAAAAAGTGGTTCAGAATTATTTGAGAGTGAATGAAATAATCGACAGGATGAAAAAAAGCTGAAAAAATCTGTATGAAACTACTAGTTTGGTACTGGAATATCCCAATTTATGGTCAGTGTTCTCTTCACTTTAAATCACTTGGACGCTTGCTCTTATCAACGTGGAACAATGAGCTTTCAGCGAACACAGACTAACCACATTTTCCGACGTTTTGTAATGTTTTAATCGGCAGACAGTAGTTTTACTAGTATTAAACAGCAAATATGGGGAAGTATTTGTTCAACCAAAAGTGGTTAAGTGGTCACCCATGATATAAACAATGGGTTAAAGAGTTCAAAGTAAATAAACACTCCACTAATTGTTGTCTGTGTAACAAAATAATCAATCAGGGAAAGATGGGCGAATACGCACTCAAATCGCATATATGTTTTTTGTTTTTTTTTAATTTTCCAGAAAAATAGGTGGGGGGCGTTTATTAGAGTGGGGGCGTTTATAAGGGAATATACGGTACATTGGCTATATTAATTCTATAAATAAATATGTGTGTAACATCAATCTCTCTACACTTATTATTGTTGAATCCATGATTCATATTTATGTTTAGTAAAAAGTGTTTATTTATGATACATCATTGTATGCATTTATTTATGGTAGTAAAATAAATAACAAAGACAATTTTATTTTTGAAAATATTTGTTTTGTAAAGTACTGCTTTGAAATTGAAATACCTCAACATATATAATAACCATGATACCGTTGTCTTTAAAATAAATACAAGCTAATAATGCATATATATTAAATAACACACAGGCTTTGAAACAATTAATTTTGAGTTTGTTCAGACATTCACGACTACAATTTCTGCGAAAATTGGTTTGGCTAGTTGGCTTCAAATTTGGTCAGTTGAAATTTCAGGCACTGGCCAAAATTGCCAGTGCACAAAAAGTTAAATTCTAGCCCTGTGACCATATTTTTACGAGCATATATTAATTTTAGACAGATTTTCTTAAGTTGTAAACCATCTTTTTTATTGCTGTTTTCGTTCTGTTTAACAACCTGTCACACTAATAAGCAGTATCAAAGGAGTTACTTTCCCTGGGCTAAAAATTCCTGCATACAAAATGAATCAGTATATTATGATAAATTGTAACTTGAATATAACAGCAATGAAAAATATTTGCTTATGTTTACCTGTCCAAAATAATTGACAATTATAGGTTAGCTTTATATATTAGAAAATTTTTACTTGTCCCCAGCTGTTTGTAATTTGTATTATCGAGCAGACAAGTGGAATGTCAAGGCCTAAAGAATGTTGTCTTTAATTTATCTATTTTACATCATTCTTACAACTTAGGCCATCCTTAAAAAATTATTTGTTTGCTGTGCTCCGACCCAGTATTTCTCATGCGGGTAGGTAGGTAGGTAGGTAGCTAATCTTTTTTTTTGTTGCTAAAATTTGCTTTTGCATAGACATACAACTTATAATTTTTGCATATGAAATCAGCTTCCAGCGAAATCTGAATGAATAATTATCAAAAATTACTAATTCTTTGCATGCTATTTTATCAATATTTTGTAGAGAAATGCAAGTTTCCTACCCGTCTATTTAAGTCCTTGAGCACATGTTTATTTATGCTTTGTTGTATCTGTATGTACCCAAATGAACACTCAGCCCATAGCATGGATTAAAAAAAATGTCATGAAACCACATTCATTCATTCACAATAGTCAATACTGGCATATCATATGGCTAATATCAGCAATAATAATCTTGTAAGTTATACCCTGATTCCACACCCATTGTCTTGGATCTGAAGCAGTTTAAGGCCACCTTGTTTAACTGTAACAGTTATGTTGCTGGATTTAGCATCAAGACTGAAAAATATAAGATTAAAGTAGTTATGTTGCTGGATAATGCATGAAGACTGATAAATACAAGATAAAAGGAATTATGTTGCTTGATTGGGCATCAAGGCTGACAAATACAAGATAAAAGGAGTTATGATGCTGGATTTGGCATCAAGGCTGACAAATACAAGATAAAAGGAGTTATGTTGCTGGATTTGGCATCAAGGCTGACAAATACAAGATAAAAGGAGTTATGATGCTGGATTTGGCATCAAGGCTGACAAATACAAGATAAAAGGAGTTATGTTGCTGGATTTGGCATCAAGGCTGACAAATACAAGATAAAAGGAGTTACGTCGCTGGATTTGGCATCAAGGCTGACAAATATTAGATAAAAGGAGTTACGTTGCTGGATTTGGCATCAAAGCTGACAAATACAAGATAAAAGGAGTTATGTTGCTGGATTTGGCATCAAAGCTGACAAATACAAGATAAAAGGAGTTACGTTGCTGGATTTGGTATCAAGGCTGACAAATATAAGATAAAAGGAGTTGTTGCTGGATTTGGCATCAAGGCTGACAAATACAAGATAAAAGGAGTAATGTTGCTGGATTTGGCATCAAGGCTGACAAATATAAGATACAAGGAGTTATATTCTGAATTTGGCATCAAGACAAGATTACGGTGCTTGATTTAGTATCAAAGCTAAAACAAAAAAGATAAAGCTGAAACATTTAAATCACAATTTCATGAGCAATAGCCATTCGCAATTATGTAACGCAACATTGTATATGAATTATTATCAACTGTAGTGTACGATTACTTCAGGTTTCCATTTTTTTCATTTGTTTGATAATATTTCTATCACATCCGTTTATCTCAGCATTCCTCATTCATTTGTGAGAAACTGGATATCCTGAAGAAATCTGAAGTAATCATCCCTCATTCTTTAACATATAATCATTTCGGCATGATCCTGTCATATTATATCAATTTCAAGTACTATTTATAAGCTGGTTCATGTATTATTGTGAAAGTTACAAAAGCGCTAGATTTCAAATGTCTATCGCTCGCCTCAGTCACAACAGTTTTCTATTGGTTGATTTATGTACTAACTGCATATATTTCCTTACCTCATTGTATATCAATCAAATCTTTGTATTCCAAGGTATTGGTTAGGAACACGACGGACAATACATTTCTTAGATTTGCCATAGTTTTTATGTTACAAACATGTTTTTTCGGTGAAATATCTATCAAGATGACAGAAAACTGATTGACTTGGTAGAACGGATCAAAGTCTATCCATGTTTTCATTGGTTCAAGTATTTATAACTCGGTGTTTCTCTTGGTTGTTTCTGCCATCCTGATAGATTTGCTGCCTATATAAATGAGTCATACTGGGTATTTCTGGTGATTCTTTCAAACGCAAGGTAATATTTAGTCACCGTTTGCCCATATAAAATACCCGGACTCAGTTCTATTATAAAAGTTGGAAATATACGTTGTATTAATTTACAACTCTACTGTACCGTATGCCTGATGACTAACTATATACATTAAAAACGTATCTCTACTGAAACTGATTTATTCTTGTTCCATTAGTTTGTTTGATCTAGTTGTGATTTACCTAGTGTATAAAAATACTCGTTAAATACATATCAGCCCTGACAGGCGTTACCAGAACTTTTCATCCTTATATAACAGCAGGGCTCAATCTGGGTCTGAATATTAGGGAGAAGTGACTTCTCCTTCATCAAAAAAAAGGAGAAGTGGAGAAAAAATAGGGAGAAGTGGTAAATTTCATCATGCGGTTACACACGTGAAAACTAAGTTTCATTAAAATTAATGCTATGTCATTATGTGTGTTTTTGTTTTTTATTGTTTTTTATTGTTTTTATAATGTTTTATATTGTTCTTGATTTATATCAAATGTGTTGGTTGACTGCCTTCTTGTCTTTTATATGATGTTGTAATTAAGGAACTAGTTTTTGTGCGATATATTCTTAAAGAACAGAGAGTTTAACTTTATGAATAAAGATACAGCTAAATGCACTTTCTGCTTTTTCATGGTAGGAGTATTGTTTTTACCAAATAAACATTTATTTTATTAAAATGCTAAACATAATCAGAAGTTCATTAAACACACATTTTTTAAATGTCAGATGCTGTGTTAGATGCTATCCCCCACTGCAGTCTACACACTGCTTAAACTAACTGTTTCTTATTTGACCTTCTTAATTCTCATGATAATTCAATGTTTATAAATAGTTTGTACTTTCTATTGTTTCTATACATGACTGAAAGACACCAAATTAACAGTTGTTATAACTGATTCAATTCAATTTGTTAATTTCGTCTCAAACATATTTATAGACAACAGTTAGCGGCAACATAATTATCAATACCTCTTTAATCATCGGTAATTTCTAAAAATCAAATGGGCTAATTGTTCAGTTTGAACGTATAATTCATAATTGAATTACACTCTTGTCAATCAACTATGCATCTCGCAAACACAAAGGATGATTATGTCATTTGTGGAAAGCTACTTTATCCATGGAAAACTTTGATTGAGTAAAAAAAAATGATCGGTTTCAATTAGACGCTAGACAAGGGAAACATTGATCTTGGTCAACCAAACGATTGCATTGCTTAGCAACCTATACGATGATATGAAGTAAGTTGGCATGGGGTGTAAACATATATGCTGAAAATTGCCTGCAGATATTTGGATCAGAAGTAACCAATTAATTAAATCTGCATTCCTCCATGGGACAACACTTATCCAAGGATTAGAGTATATACCAAATATTGGTTATAATTGTAATTTGCACTTTGCTGGCATCCAGTAAAAAAGCGATGTTAATTTAAGGCAACTTAAAACTTCGCCGTGACCAAAAAAGAAGCGAAGTGACGAAGAAAAAAGCGTCGACAAAACATTGTCGCCAACGTCGCCCTCTAGTTTCAGCCCTGTAACAGAGGCTGATTTTTGGCCACTTCCTAATTAAAAAATGTGATATTTTTCCCAACTCTGGCAGAGAAACTTCCCAAAAAGCCATTTAAGATTTCCCAAAGTCTCGACGTTTTATTCACATTTCAACATGTGCGCTGAACATGCCGGTCTGGTATAGCGTTATTAGCCTAAAAGCATCTATAGCTCGGCAATCGTACATGCGGGCTACGTGTAACCAGTCTAATCCGTAATATTACGTGGTTTGGAATTTATCTATGCTTTTCACAAGGGAAGCAGTCTAGATCATCGGCGACGCCTCTAACACATTTGACTCATAACAAACGATAACTCTGTGAAGACAACCTTTTAGAAAAGCAAGCGTTGTCGATCTCGACTACAAGGGAGGTAAATTATTGTTTTTTTACGATGTTTATCTCCGTTTGATTTTCTCTGATTAAAAATGTCACACAATAAGAAATATTATAGTAAATTTCAAATTTTGATGGCAGGAAACAATGTCTCCTTCAGTATGAAAACAGGTATGCATGGCTATTTTCAGCCCAAAAAGGAAAGGTTATATTTGTAAATATTGTGAGCTATTCAGAGAAGGTGTATCTACTGAAACAGCCTTTGTTTCAACTGGTTCAGTGCTTGGAAGTCATCCATCCCATAGACTGGATTTACTTAGTTGAAATACTGTTCAAATTTATACACTGTCCATCTTTCAAAAAAATACCTTTTTCCCAAAATTGGCAATTATCCACACGAATTTCCCAATTTTCTGATGAAAAGTCCTGGTTACAGTATTCATGTTGCTGGTTTTGGATATATTGAGGCTAAAACAGTCTGACAAACTAAGAAAAAAACAAGTTACATTGGACTGGCTTGCACTGATATTGAGATGAAACCATTTTTTTCTATTTTCAGTAAAGTGCAATACCAAGCTTCCTTTCCATGTTGGAAACCAATCCTCAAATTGATGGGTTATCAAAACAGTGTTTGCCCAAATTTTGGCGGGTCATTGATGACCCACTGTCTAAAAATCTGGGGGTTATTTTCAAAATTTGGGGGTCATCAGTTGACTAGTTTTAATCTAAATCAACTTGAATAAATGGTGATAAAAAATACATAATTTACTAAAACAGTTTAAATTTCTGTTTCACCCAAATTTCTCAATCAAAGTTGCAATTTAAGTTAATAACTTCAAACGAATGTTTCACTTTTCGGCAACAAGTTACAGCAACTAGAAACTAGTTGTTTTTATGATCTAGGCCACAGGGCCATGAATTTTTCAAATATCATGGCCTCAGCTTGATCACCATGGCCCTAACTATTTATAATGAAAAAACACTATAATTATTTCAACAGCTTGTATTTCAGCTGAGCTTGATGTTCACCATTACTAAGCATTATACTCTTTGGAAAACAAAACTTTGTTGTTATTTTCTTTTTCCCAAAACCATTTCTCTTCTGGTGCATGTCTAGACTCATTTTAGAGTAATGTTACCTTAATATTATAACATTTTAATGGCAACTTAACAGAAATAAGTTAAATTTCTGAAATTATAAAATCATTTTTCAAAATGAAATATTATTTTCTTAAAGTGTTTTGTTTTTTTTCCATAACCTTTTAAACATCCGTAAGAGACATAGACCGGCCTATGTTTAAAATGGTATTAAAATGTTGCGCATGCGCGTCTTATAGAAAACAAAATAAAAAGGTTTTCAGATAGAGTAACGTCTGTACACGTCAAACAACTTTCTTGAAAAGTTTCACGATTTCCACATTTCATCTTAATACACAAACAACCTAAAACTGGGTGTATATCAGTTATATCAGTGCTATTGTTGCAACATACATTTGTTTCCACTAATTTTGTCTTCAAACTATAATATTGTTTCGCAGAAAGTTATGTATGTAATCATAATCGTCTATGAGATTGCATCAATAAAGCGTTGATAACCAATTAGAGCGTTTACGTAACTTAGTAGAACCGCGTGACAGAGGTTTCCCTGAATCAGACCACGTGATCTGCCAAAACAGCTAGGATTGTAAAGCTTAACTCTGAAACAAGCTTGCCGAAACAAATATTCCTAATTCGAATTTCTGTATTTTTAAGGTTGCGTCACAGTGGACGCACTGAACAAACTTGATTGCGACAAATGAGATTTAATTGCGTCAAAAACCAAGAAACGCGCTCTGGAGAAAACACTGTCAAAACAAATTTGAACCCTGTTTCAATGGTATAATTTTTTAAATATGGCATTCAGTTTTGGAGGAATATCTCTGAATCAGTATCTATTTGAACATTAAGCATTACTTATATGCAATGGAGATATAACATTCGATCAGTTAATCTAGAAGCACTTCACCCACTCCCCCCCACTCGTCTCCACAAGTAACTTTTACACTTGAATCAGGAGTGAGAGGCGAATGACAATAAGACGCAATGTGTGTATCAATCATCACAGAGACTGTGATCAGGCAAGGATTAAAACTCTGGATTAATAGTGAAGATGCGCTATTGGCTGAGCTAACTCGGCCTGACTGTAACTGCCAAACTTTCCCAAGATATTTTGTAGTTAATAATATTAAGCCGAGCTGAACTGGCAAACTTTCTCAAGATTTTAGATGATTTCTATTCAATAATAATAAGAAGAAGCGGAGCAGTACTGCAGCGTTTGTTGCTCACATCAAAAGTCATGTGTTCGATCCCAGGCTCAACTTGATAACTTTTCAATAAGAATTCAGTATTGGTCTACCCTGGAAATGAATTCAAGATCGATTCATATAAGCTCTAAACTTACTTTGCAATTGAGCAAAAATAAAATTGTATACTTATAACATCACTTCACTAAATTATGACCTTTTTTGTTTGCTCCCAAAGGTTGGTCAGATTTGTTTCAATTTTTTATACAATAACAATAATTACCAGTTTTCAATCATCTCTTTAAGGGCATTGGCAGGTCTTTGTATCACCTCTCCGGCAGCTATACGATTTACAACAACTTCATCCAACTTCCTGATCACACTAGCTGCCATGGTCTTTTAATAATATTATTTTGTCTGCAAAATAAATTGTTCAATACCACTAACATTGACATTTAGGAGTATATGTGTATATCAAAAGAACCGAAACATATGCAACTCTTTGGAGGGGGTTTAGAATAGTAGGGCCAATGTGCAGGGAGTAAAACCCAGTGCACATAAAGATCTGTTAATCAGTGACTCAAAAATGAGGTTTCCTATTATAATCAATTCATGATTTGGAAGAAAAAAAATGCATGTGGGAAAACATTTATCGAGAACGAGTAAGATTTAAGAAACTTACCATAACATTTATTTGATTTTAACAGTTTAAAGCATTCAAAAAAATATACATTGAAGGGAGGATGAGTAGTTTTGAAAAGAAATTTCAAGCCCCGATATAGTTACAATATGCAAACATGTTAGAAAAATATTGGATTACTTATAGCTTAGAAACACAGTTCTGGGTACAGGTATTACAAGAAATTATTTGTCACCCGAATGTCAGTCAGTAGCTGTATTGTATATGTTCAGTGCTCCAAGAATAGGATAGCCCGATGCCCGGGGCTTGTCAAATCTGGATCCGGGCATGTGCCTTTTTCAAAGTTACTTACCCGTCGGGCTTGTCTTAAAAATCGGACAAGCTAGTTTTCACAATACACAGGTCTGCAAATATCTCTATTCGATACGACACAGGTCAAACTGTTGTTTATAGACCGTAACTAATCAGTACAAACAATTGACCCCCGCAGTGACACCATGCAACTTTGGAAAACCTCTCATGCATATTCATTTATCTATTTTTACATCTCTAATGTGATTGGCGGATAGCTTTGAATATAAATTAATCTATTTTTAATTACCGCTCTGATTGGTCGGATATCTACGACCAAGGTACATGTTTCTTACCACCTACCCGAGCAAAGACAAAAAATAGACGATGACGTAAATCGCGGGTGTCTCTCAAATTCTCCATTATGAAGAGTATAAAATTATCTCCCTTCGCCAAAATGGTAACAATTTCTAAAATCTGATTATGTTTTTGCTGATAATTTGCGATCGATCCCATTATGTAAAATGTCAGCATTAGGTTCTGGTAATTTTATAAATATTTCGTAGATTTACAATTATTGGAACTGTATGTATATAAACTTTCTTCTGTGAAAACATGAAAGTTGATATTTAAATTGAGTTTACGATACAGTCAAATGTGGGTGGGGTATTAACTTATTGCTTTTTGGTTGTGTAGTTTTAGCGTATAATTTTCTTTGGCATGATTTAAATATAGTATTGAAAACAACAATTAAGATCAATTATGTGTTGTTTTTTTAATATTTGAAATATAGTTGACTAGTTGCACTTTGTAGATATTTGAAGGCTATCATAGACTGCATTTATTTATCATATTGCCAAGTTCTCTTGGATTGAATAGCTTTGTAGGCTTGACATTGCCATTATTGTGTGTTATGACAGAAATAATTAGAAAAGAAGAGAAAGATATTTAAAATAATGTTTTAAATATACTGAATCGACAGAACAGAAATGATAGTCAATAAAGAACAAAGATTAAATACAACATAATAAGTGAGGGCATACTGATAGAGACGTAGTCAATTAAACTTCTATAATTCTCTCGCTTCTCCAGGTCTTATTCAAACTCTAAAACTTGTGATTTAGACATGCATAATGTTATGTGGAGCTAACCATACATAAAATTAACACATTTAAGTCTATGTTAACAAATTTCATATTATACCACAAAGTGTATTGGTAATAAAAATCTGGGCATGTGAACCGTTGATCAGGGCAAGTTATTTTTCAGCCAGGGCAAGTAGATTTTTTCAACCTACTTGCCCTGGGCTAGTCCCAAATTATTTTTTTCTTGGAGCACTTAAGTTACAACTGACAATAAATTTGTATCTATCAATAGCTGTATTGTATATGTTACAACTGACTTAGCCTGATTAAATAAGGCGTGAATGGACAGCTTTTTTATTATTTTGATATCTGATCTGCTGTCCATAACGCCTTATTGCGCTAGACCAATTTTTGTACTGTAAATAAATCCACCGACACCGCTTCGCTGTGTATGTCATTTAACGCTGTTATACGGCTTTACAACATAAACAAACTGTTGAAATAAATCAATGAAACATTAATTTATCAAACGGTGTTGATAAAATACATCATTTTGTTGAGTTACCATGAAATTATTAACAATTTACTGGGTATACCATCAAAATCATAATCGCGAACGAAATTTTGACGTCACGCGCACCTGTTACGGAAATGAATAATTGTCCACCGTGAACAACATATAACGGAGAAGCTTTGATGTACACACAGTTGAAGCGAAATACACACAGAAGTTTATACTTTCTTGAAAGTTGGTGCATAGTAATCAATCATTATTTGTTTTTACGATTTAAATATTATGGAATGGTTATGAATAAATAATATAAAATAAGTTACCATGCATTTTTATAAGGAATTTGCAATCTTTATAGCCTAAGCAGTGACTTAATAATACTTAATGGATAGGCCACTGATATAAGTCCTTGGGAATTTGATATTTGACATACATGATAATGGGTTAGGGTTAAGATGATCAGTCTAAAAAAATGTTTAAACATTTGACCTATTGAAATAGAAAAAAAAACAATACGGACCTAATATATAATTAATCCATACAACTTCCTCTTATTTTTATAGGAATGAAATATAGCTGAAATATGAATAAACGCGTACTGAGAATGTATTACATCTTTTAAATAATAATTTGAGGAGTAGGTGCTTTTACACTTTTAATATTATTTTATAATTATAATTTATATATGAAACTAATTTTGATTACATGTACCTCAAAGATTTTACTTATTCCTAGTTTTATTGACTGTAAATTTAGAAAAGGGTTATTGCTTAAATACGGATACACGCAATGACCCGTCTATGATGCATGTATTACTCTTTTTGTGTTGGGTAATGTTTTAACATTATGATATTATTTCTATAAAATCAATATTAAATAAGAACCTAAAAAACTATTCAAATAGTAGCAGTTCGAGTATCTTGGGTGCGATATCAAACAATTACTACATAAGATCGTACATATAAATACATATATGCCGCAGAGACATACGTGTGTAAAGTCAAGTCACTGTCTGCTGTGCTCCTATCTACTCACTCAGATATTAGCTATCTAAACTTGAAAGAATTGTTGTTTTTTTGGTGTGTTTTTTCAGGAATTGTGTCCATTTACAACAAAAACAACTTACAAAAAGCTACCTACATACATAATGTGAAAATACTGGGTCTGAAAAAAGCGAACAAATAATTTCTAATAGAAAGGTTCTAAAGGTTCAGAAGTCAAGAACGTTTTTGTATACTATGTTTCGCGGCACCGTAAAGGTCACGTAATATGAACCAGTAAATAGGTCGACAAGAACACACACTGCGTGTATAGTTGAAATCACTTGTACTCTAACTGAATTCCACTTGTCATGAAGGTGTTAAACAGGCATTTAATATAAGCTTCTTTAAAACAAAAGCGAATGGCCGAGCACGAAAACTACACACAAACGTGCAACCTAGTTGTAAGCTTGTTGAAAACACAATTTAAATGATGGATCGAAATTGTCTTTGAAACGATATGTACATGTTGTTAATTCTTGTACTGTCGTGTTTGTTGTTATGCGAGTTATCAATCTGACCATTATGGGTACTTCCGTACAATACAGAGTTGGGTCTGTTGTGTCCTTATGCAAAACACTTTATCCGTATAAGCTTAGTACTGGATCTATGCAAGAATTATTCGAGCATGATCTGTTATAAACCATTGTTTCTCAATCAAAATAAAATGAATAAGTCTATATTTGCCATTTTAAGACGACTTCTGTCAATAAAAAGACTTAAATATTGTCTATTCACATGAACATGTATTCATTCTATAAAAGAAAACAATATAAAGAGAAAGAAAGATTAAAATCGTGTAAACAACTATCTTTGGGAACTTATGGTAGGTATATATGGTTTTAATGTTAAATATACATTTTTTAGTGAACCATACGTTTTACCGAAGAGGGTTGTGAAGTCTGAATTCATCCGAAAGTTTAAAAGAAACTCGTCGATATTATGTACCAATTTTAAACCATTATTTCTCTCAAAAAGTCACCCTTGCTATTACAAATAACTTCGAACTTGATTACTTTACAACACGACATAACCAGAATAATAAATAATAACACATTGTTTATCAAAACCCCCTCTTTAAAAAATCGGTTTGGTAGGTAAGCATATCTTTTTATAATCCCAACAGCACCCAATCGACTTGTCCAACATAGAGTAACTTTTGGCTAAAATGTATGCAATTCAGTGTAATATATCACTTATCAAATTCTTTGAAAAGTAATATATATCCTATATCACAGACCCATATACAGTGATAAGTGAGTGCATTTGCTTGTCTAAATTTCTGATGACAAATTTAGCGCCCGTATCCCCACTGACCCTAGCAAAATATGCTTGTCCTTTTGGTATCGAAAGGAAGGACTTTAAGTGGTAAACTTTTTCTCGTTTTTTTAAATAAAAAAAACCAGAAGCATTTCAAGTTATGCTTACAGTTATTTTTGTGTGACCATTTTCTCATTTTTAGTCCAGTAGGAAATAGCAAAATAAATAAATATCTATATTTTTTTTTTGCCATCCATCGAAAACGTACTTCTTCATATTTCTGCAAAAAATCTCTGATGTGTTGTTAAAATATTTTTGTTAAAATAACTACACAATACCGTTTTGTTAAAATAAAAACAATCGTAAAAAGCCAATTTTATTTTGTTTTCAACCCGTAATACTTTTAAAATGGAAGAAAAATAATTGGATATGGACAAAAACTTATCATCTTTGGTACCAAAATTGTTAAATCCAGACAAAGGTTCAAAAGATTAAAAATAAATACTAAAGGTGTCATCCGAAATTTCAGCAATGTATGTTGCACTGATATTAGCCTATCAGTCTCTGCCTATATATTGTATTTTTCTATTGTTTTTCCTTATAAAGTTATTAAACACAGAACTTATCATATCATATATAACTTATACTGACAAGTATTACAAAAAAAAAACATAAAATTAATGTAAACTGTTTGATTAAAACTAAACAAAAATAGACCGGCACCCTACATTCTTCGATTTCATAATATAAAGGCATCTGTTGTTATACAACATGGTGGTGATTCATTTGGAACACTCGATGTCAGGTGATAATGGCGAAAAATACTCACCTGAAATGGGACCCTTTTTGTGTTTGAGATCGGATTATCAGTATACGTAGCGTACACTGCATATAATTTTATCACAGATCAATGTATTTAATATTAATTTTTTAATTTTCATTCATAATAGGTCAATTGTTTGGATTTTAAAGTCGTGAAACCTTCCCAACAGATTCCGTTGGGAACTTCCAGTTGGTAAAATCAGCTTCTGCGGTTGCTTGTCTCAGGAGACGCAAAATAAAAATCTTTAAAAGGCTCCCTAGAGACGTGCAATATGTCGCACTACAACTGACTATAAATTTGTATCTATCGTTTTCTTGTGGTCAAACGGTAGAGCATTGGACCACTGTGTCCTTGAGCAAGATACTTTATCAGCATATGCTTAATACTGATTTAACCAAGGAAGATATCAAACATGATGTCTTTAAGAGGTTTCACAATCGATATATATAAGTTTAAAACAATGTGTCGCTTGAGAATTTCCAAACCTGACAACATCTGTACGTTGGTCAGTCGTAACTGACAATAGCTGAAAGCAATAGCACACATCTACTACTTTTCAAATATAAAATATATCATACTGAATACCTGTGTTATAAAGTCTGTAAAACTCCAAAAAGTCCAAGAAAGCACAGTTTCTTGTGGATAAGTTCCCGCGAAAACTCTAAAATTGAAGAGCTTATAAGTTGAGAATCAAGGAAAATAACTCTATATTGTCTTGGAAACGTAAAATAGTTCTAAAGTGGCGTAGTATTTTATCTAAAATTACTATTGATTTTGAGTATTTGTTCATAATATTAATTATAAATGCCAGAAATTATTGTTTAAGATAGTACATACAGAGGTTGTGTTAGTTGTCTTATCATCATAGATGATTTCTTTTACTTTAAATTCTGAACTATTTACTGTATGCGCATCTCAAAAACCAGAGCCTAATTACCGATAAACAGTAATGGCGGATTTTGTGTAAATTTTTGTACACAAGGATAAAAATGTGACACATCGATATTTTGGCGATATCTTGCCAATATTGATCGATGTTATACAATCAGACTTAAGTTTTTGTACTAAAACTACAATATGCCAGAAGTAGATACCATGAGTAGAGGCCCTTTGGGGCCTCCGGTTGATACGTCTGGACTTTTCATTGAAACGATGCAGTTGGAGGAGCCAAGAAAGTCTCAGCCAGTACCTAATCATCTCTTAGAAACAAGTAATTACTCGTTTTTAATGTCAGATCAAAGTTACAATATCTGGTAGAATTTTAGAAATTGTTATATACATATCGGAATGTTGAAGTTCTCGAGTTGTGTCTTTTAAAAACATACTTTTTTACCTCTTCTTTAGACTCTTTCTTTCTTCTGTTACTTGCAGCAATGAATTTCTGATTATTATAGGAAGCCTCGTTCCTGATTGAGGTATTTACATCACTGATTAACATAGAAGTTCTGTGAGATGTTTTATGACACTGGGTATGACGGACCAACTGCTTTATATTGCCACCAAAGGAATGCATGCTTTCACAGCACCTTGCCTAAATAAGGCACTGTGGGAGTGCAGATGAAAACCCACTGGGAATCGATCAAGGGACCCTTGAGTCTTGGAGCAAGCATGCTAACTGCTAGTTCTTGGCTGGGTGTCCATTGTCACTTTAAACATCTGCAGATGGGATAATTGCAAAAGATCTATCAAGTGTATCATTATATGTGTATGCTGGATATTTGTTCTCCTGTAAAAATTAATATATTTAAAATTTGCATCTTAACTATACTTAAATTCAAAGTATAATATTTTTTATCCCAATTAAGCATCCTATTTATACCATATTGTTTGTAGGTTAATACATATTGTACTTTCATTTCTAACCCTTTAAATTTGATTATATTGCATTGTGTTTTTCATACTTTTTGTCTCTTTTTAGAAATATATGCAACAGTAGCGCAGAATTCTATGGTCCTGGCCAAGCCATCGGTGATTCACTTTGCAGGATTTGAGGTTGACCAGAAACATACTCTATCTTTGAGTATTGTGAACGTGTCCACCGAGGTCATACGGATGCACATAATTCCACCACAAACAAAACATTTCTACATAAAGTACACAAAAAATGTATGAATATCTTTACAGAAATGCTCATGATTTTGATTATTACTTTATATACTGTTATTAAGCATACATGTCGTACAGTATATATACATTTACTTTATTTATTTTTTTTATAAATTTTTTTTTATTTTTAATGACATTATTTTAAGTACATGCTTTTAGTATGCAATACTTATTTTTTTGTCACCTATGAGTAGTTTGTTTTCTATGCATATTTTATAGCATATCTTAGCAAAGATCATGACTACCATCACTAAAGAAATAATAACAATGCAAAAATTAACATGCATAACATTTCTATTATTCCGATATGTAGCATTTATGTTCCCTATGTAACATTTCTCTTACCTAATACGTAACATTTTACATAACCTTTTGGTTACCTAATTGAATTTCATGAATGTGCAAAACCCTTCTTCTGTTTGTCCTATGTGATGAATATTCCATATGATTGCCAAAAGGATCATGCAATTGTAAAACTTTCACTTTAAAGCCTTATTAAATTTCAGAAATGCATACTTTTTGATAATAACAAAAATGATTGTAATTAAATGTGTTTATAGTATTGTTAAAACCATTCCTAAAGACCACTTAGTGACTGTTTTTAAAAAAAGCAATTTGTTTGGTCTAGTAACTCTTGTTCAGGATCCTCCCTTGAATATACGCGTGATACTACCGCTTGCGCTATTACGTCACAAATCATTTTATCGCAGTCAATACTGAGAGGCTAGCTAGGGTGGTTTATTTAGTACAATTATTAAAAAAAGTAATTTTTAATTTTATATTAACAATTCATCGCTTATGTGTAATAAAGTAGCTTGTTGGTTCCAGTTCATTAATACACTGAGGGGAATAAAGGGGATGTTCTTAAAAACTATCTAACTGCAAGCGGTTATTTAATTTTCAACTGCATCCCCTGCAATTCCCCATACCCACGTTTCTCTCTGAAGTGAATTGATCATATATTAATGACCGAATCGTTTCTGAACAAGCTTCTGTCGAAGGAGTTTATCGGAAAGACACGAATCATTAATTTGTAAACAAAACCAGTTATAAATTATGTACTATCTTTGTGCTTTGTATTCATTTTTTCATTTGCAAAGTCTCTCGGTGATCAAATAAACATGTATTCTATCATCTGTAAGAGTAAAACTGACTTAAATTAAAACTAAAAACAACCGTTTCGAAAGTTTAATGAGCCTTATAGTTATATTGAAAAGAAATATATAAAAATGAAAAGTACAGTACTCTTAATCTTCATTCAGTGTTAAACGTGTGAAGAGAACTGCTTAATATGATACTTGTGTTCTTTTGTTGCTGTTTTAAAATGTGATGCCATTACATATTGCTATGCTTTGGTGAGATCTTTGTTTCTCTAAATGTTACTTCTGGTTGTCCAATAAAAATTAGGTGGTGTCCAAAGTAACATTAATTTCACATGTATTTATATATTGTGCAGAGCGCATGTTAGATCCTGCCACAGAAGTGTGTTGTCCTTTAATACTGGTTCTACCCAGCTTTTTTAGATAATGTTGTATGGTGTTAAGTGTCGCTTTCAACAATTTTTCGGTCATATTGCGACGCTGTCTACTTGAGACAGTATTCTAAGCGCTGTCACACTGGAGTATCATGCCGCAGACACATTGTATGATACCCCACCCAGTCACATTATACTGACACCGGGCCGACCAGACCATAAACTCTCCTCTAAATGTTGAGCGTCAAGCGAGGAAGCTTCTAGTACCATTTTGAAAGTCATTAGTATGACCCGGCTGGGGATTGAACCCACGACCTTCTGCATGCGAGGCAGACGCTTTACCACTAGACCAAGCCGCGGTCTTTAATTTAAATAAAAAAAAGAAGTCCTCAAATACTCTAAAATTCATCAAATCCGTCTGTCAAAATCCAATAAAATTTCCTTTTTTTACACAAGTGCTGTCTTATTGCAGTATATGCTATGCAAGCTTTGCTGTACTCATCTGCAGTAAGAAATCAGTCCCTCTGAGCAATTGTGAAAATATTTTTGAATCAATTAACATCAGATTTTTTATAGCGTCAGAATTGTGTTACCATCAATAAAAAATAGGGGCGCCACTCTTTTGTGACTTGTTAGGAAATGCAGGACACATGTACATCCAGATTTTTTTTAATATTTTTTAATTATGTTCTGGTTTGTATTTTACCTTCAAACCATATTTATAACACATATTACCTCTGTATACTAGGGCTGCCTTACAGTAACATTTATTAATATTTAATGCATTAGTTGATGGTCAACTAATGATAAACATTGATCAACATTAGCAAATACCTTTTGAGAGATGTTTGCTTGTGTGTCATCACATGACTTAAGTAAATGAAGAAGGGGAATAAAGTACATGCAGATAATGTTTATTTTGGTGCTATTTGCTATTTAACCTCTATTGTTTTTTGTTCAGGAGAGACTGGTACCAGGCCTAACACTGGATTGTACGCTTGAGTTCACCCCGGATGAATGGCGCTACTACTACGACTGTATCAGAATCAACTGCCCTGTAAGTCTTCATCACAACCCTTTACTCGTGTGTTAATATTACTTGAAAGAACCCACAGCACACAATACAAGATTGTTATGAAGGTTCACAGCAAAAAATAAATAAAACAGCAAAATATGACTTTCTAATAATGAAAATGGGGGCATTAAGTGTTCGTTTGTTAAAAAATAAATTCCAATCAATTATCTTTGAAAAGGTTTATATGTATGTATTTAATTAATATTTCATGTGTACCAGTCCTGTATTCTTATAATATACAGGTCAAGTTCCACATTTCAATGTCAGTCATATTTTACAGGAATTATGGCCACTTTTTTACTAAATTTTTGATAAAAAATGGTTTCCATTCAATAGACAGGGCATTTTTTGTTGACAGACACACTTTGTTTTATTTTTCAGTTGACAAATTTGGATTATTTGACATTGGTAATGAAACTGTATGTCCATTTATTGCAAAGTTGTCATTAAATTGTATGAGTGTATCAATGTATAATTTTGTTTTGATGTTGGAGAAAATGTAGAAAACCGTCCCTCACAATTATAAACCAAAGATTGAAATTGGCACTGGGTTACTGACTGTGCATGATGGCAAAAAACAATACTTCTCTTGAATGTCATTTAGATTTGTATGCAGTTATCTGGGTAAAGCTTCAAATATTAAAGCAACAACTAAATTAAACTTTTTTTTTTTCACCTATGTAAAAAATTGCAAATACTATGTTCACTTTGCCAGGGTCAGTTAGCTCAGGTGGTTGCATATCTGACTATCAATCCAAGGTTCTTGAGTTTGAATTCTCGTCCGAACACAGTCCCCTTGATGATTAATATTACATCTCATTATTATCACTGATTCAAGTGGGAAAGTTATCAGTTACTTGCAGAGCTGGCTGGGTATGTTCAAGTACTAGTTAACTTTTCAGGATCTTAGGAAAGAGTGGTTAGGTTTAACTGATCATCTGTTAGCCATAAAAAAACTACTAAATATTCAATCAATTGTTCACTTTATGATTCACATGTTCGGTCTTATTTCAGGGCGAGGAGAATTTAGTGATACCCATCCATGCATATCCTGTAATGAGCACCAAGGACTTTCCCAAATTGTTCAATTTTCCACCAGTACCTGTAGGACACAAGTATGTAAAATATATGTGTTTTAAAATATATACAGGTATGTTATAGTAAACATTACCTTTGAAAAAAATTAATATTAACCAATAGTAATTGCTAAAATTGCTGTTATTTGGACTTTTGATTCTGTATGTGAATAGAAATATCTGGTCATCTTATTTCTAAATTTTAGCTACACTGGGGTCTTCTGTGATTGAGTGGTCTACGGCGCTGGTGTGAGATCACTAGCCTCTCACCACTGAGGTCACATGTTCATGCTAGGTTTAGACCAGCCACTGTAGTTAAGAGAGCATACCAGTTGCAGGATGATGGTGGCTCTACTCAGATTCATGATATTTATCTGAGGTCTTTCTCCACCAACAAAACTAGATGCCTCATATAATCTGTGACGTGTTGAAAATAGCGTTGAAACGTATTGAATCCTGGTTTCATGAATGCTAAAATATGAACATTGTTTTGTATTTCACATTTCCTTGATAGCATTATATTTATTAATTCTGTTGATTTTTTTATATTTTCAGTATTTAAAACTTGAAATGGCAGTATTCCCACGCATTTCTGATTAACACATTCATTTTCAATATTTCTATAGCATTTCGAGGGCTCAGCGCAAAACTATTGTAACTCCTTTTTTTCCCAAAATCCTTTTTTTACATAAATTACTGTAGTTCTTGTGTTAAAATTTAGTTTGGATATTTTAAATAATTTTGAAGATATTTAATTTTGGTGAAAATATTGTATCTCAAATACACAAATTCTTTAGCGCAAAACTATTGTAACTAGAGTTACAATAGTTTTGCACCAATAATATCTTGGAAACCTTTATTTATATTGGTGCAAAAGTATTGTAACTAGAATATAAATTTTATTTTACCCAGTTATCATCTATACCCACATGTTTATTTAGTCTAAGAATATTGCTATACAAGTTTCAAATGATAGTTCAGGAATTTGAAGAAATAGAGGCATAGACAGATTTTTGGATTTTTTTTTATTTTAATAAATCTTTAAAATATTTTAATTTGATAAAAAGGTAATTTTAGTCAGATGATTATGCTATATGTTTTATTGATTTGGACATAAGTGCCAATAAAATGGATGATTAATATAGTTATTCTGCTATAAAAGAAACATTTGTTTACATTTTTTTAAATAATCTGATTATAAAAATTTGCAGTGAGCTTTTCAGTTTGCATTTTTTTTAAATAAAAAGGCTGTTTAATATAACAATATTACTAAAGACACTTTCAATCTATACCAATTATAACTCAACTAAACCAATATATTCCTTTTGAATACTTGCAGAATGAGATATTAGTCTTATTACCATACACTCAGTATGATTCTTTTTTTAATTTATCAGTAGTAGAAGTCAGCAGTATCTAATTACTTTAAATTGGCTGTTAAGGAACAAACATTATATATTTTAGATATTGATAAACCTTGGTTTATCAGATAGCTTTATTAATACCAATTTATCAAAGCACAATGTGGATAGTGGGGTTGGTATGGGGTATGGTGGATACAGAGTGTACTGTGGAAAATTGAGATGATAATGTGGATCTAGAGTGTACAGCTGCTGGTAGTGTAGTTGGTATGGTGGGTGTAGAGGAGGTTGGTAGTATAGTTGGTATGGTGGGTGTAGAGTGTACGGCTGGTAGTGTAGTTGGTATGGTGGGTGTAGAGTGGAGGGCTGGTAGTGTAGTTGGTATGGTGGGTGTAGAGTGTACGGCTGGTAGTGTAGTTGGTATGGTGGGTGTAGAGTGTACGGCTGGTAGTGTAGTTGGTATGGTGGATGTAGAGTGTACGGCTGGTAGTGTAGTTGGTATGGTGGGTGTAGAGTGTACGGCTGGTAGTGTAGTTGGTATGGTGGGTGTAGAGTGTACGGCTGGTAGTGTAGTTGGTATGGTGGGTGTAGAGTGTACGGCTGGTAGTGTAGTTGGTATGGTGGTTGTAGAGTGTACGGCTGGTAGTGTAGTTGGTATGGTGGGTGTAGAGTGTACGGCTGGTAGTGTAGTTGGTATGGTGGGTGTAGAGTGTACGGCTGGTAGTGTAGTTGGTATGGTGGGTGTAGAGTGTACGGCTGGTAGTGTAGTTGGTATGGTGGGTGTAGAGTGTACGGCTGGTAGTGTAGTTGGTATGGTGGGTGTAGAGTGTACGGCTGGTAGTGTAGTTGGTATGGTGGGTGTAGATTGTACGGCTGGTAGTGTAGTTGGTACGGTGGGTGTAGAGTGTACGGCTGGTAGTGTAGTTGGTATGGTGGGTGTAGAGTGTACGGCTGGTAGTGTAGTTGGTACGGTGGGTGTAGAGTGTATGGCTGGTAGAGTAGTTGGTATGGTTGGTGTAGAGTGTACAGCTGGTAACGTGGTGTTGTGGGTGTAGAGGGTACAGTAGGTAGTGTAGTTGGTATGGTGGGTGAAGAGTGTACATCTGGTAATGTAATTGGTATGGTGAGTGTTGATTGTAAGGCTGGTAGTGTAGTTGGTATGGTGGGTGTAGATGGTACAGCTGGTAGTGTAGTTGGTATGTTGAATGAAGAAGATACAGCTGGTAGTGTAGTTGGTATGATGGGTGAAGAGGGTACAGCTGGTAATGTAGATGGTACTGTAGGTGTTGATGGTACAGCTAGTAATGTAGTTGGTATTGGTGGGTGTAGAAGGTACAGCTGGTAGTGTAGTTTGTATTGTGAGTGTAGAGGGTACAGCTGGTAGTGTAGTTGATATAGTGGGTATTGAGGTTAAAGCTAGTAGTGTTGTTGGTATGGAGGTTTTATAGGGTACAGCTGGTAGTTAAGTTGGTATTGTGGGTGTAGAGGGAACAGTGAGCGATTGAGATATGTGGATGTAGTAAGTACAGTGAGTAGTGATGTTGGTATGGTGGATGCAGAGCGGACACTTGAGTAGCGGTGTTGGTATGATGAATGTAATGGGTGCAACGGGTAGTGGGGTTGGTATGGTAGATGTTGAGGGTAGAGGGATTAGTTGAGTTGGTATGGTGATGGAGTTAATTATAAACTTTAAAGGACCAGTGTCTTATGGAATTGGTTTGGCGGATGTTGAGGATGTAGTTGAAAATGGTGCTAGTATACTAGATGTAGAGTGTAGACTTTGTGGAGATGTTGGTAAATTTGTTGCTTAGGGTATAGTGGGTATACTGATGTTTTTTTGGTGGGTGTAAAGGGTACACCATGGTTGTGGAGTTGGTAGATGTAGAAAGGTGTTTAATTGATTTGATATGATGGATTTTGTAGGTGCTGTTGGAATTGTAGTTAGTATGATGAATCTAGAGGGTACAGTGGGTAGTGATGTTGTTATGATGGTCATATTGGGCACAGAACCCACTTACCTCTAGTTTAAAATCAAAAAATAATTTTCCCAATTTTTTAACTAAATAAAACACAGTTATCTTTTTGTCTGAAGATGAGGTTTTAACCAAAACAATCATAGTATGCAATTTGATCTCAATTGCAAATTGCATCCCTGGTAAAAATTCATCAATGTATTATATATGACTGAAAATAAGTTTTATGATCTCATTTGATACTTATGTTTATATCAAAATGTAACATTCTTAAACATGACAATTAGCTATGATTATGATGTGGTCCATATATACTTACACAATATCAATTTCAAAATACAAATTTAGAAATATATTGCATTCGAAAAACTACAGTTTGTAGCGTTTTCCAAATTTTGTCTTACACCTTCTAATTCTACAAAAAATTATGAAAAAAGATAAAAACACAAAGAAAAGAGATTGGATTGAATTTTATTTTTTAAGTTTGTTAACAAAACATATTGTTTTAAACCAGATGTAATGTTATGATACATGTAAATGATATCTTATTTACACTATAAGTTAAATTAAAATAAAGATACAATTTTGCTTTGTGTTAGAAATATATTTAGAACTTATATTGAACAATACTTTCTTAGCTTTGGCCTGACATCTCTTTTGGTTATAAATATATTGCCACACAGATTTCATGAATGTTGTAAGGTCCAATGAGGTCAGTACTAACTGATTAATTTAGATTGGACTAGTGCAAGTATTTGAACATGTTTTTTAACCGTAAGAAAGGAATTACAATTTTAAATTTTAAAGAAATTAATATACATGTGTATGTAACCTCACCTGTCTGTTAAATTCAATTCTATATATCTTTGCTTATATAACTTTTGATCAAATAGAAATTCCTGTGATACAGATTGTAAAATGGTTGTACTGACTCTCAGATCAGTTCAGTACGGACATGATTAGGAAAAACACCAGGAGTTCTGATTATGTATCAGTGCAATGCTTATTAATGCATCAACAAAGTGGAAGAATATTACAATTTGCATATTAATAAAACTGATATTTACATAATTTCATACTTTCTTAACTGAAATATTATGCTTTTCATTGTTAATGACATAGGTTAATTGATTGTTAACATGAGAACTATCAAAATTATTGTATCTGTAGGCTAAAACATAAATAATACAGCTTAATATACTTTTGTATATGTTTTTCTTTATTTCTAATACTTCTGATATGTTTGTGTTAACCTTTAATAGAATTAAAATGGTTTCGGATTAATAACTACATAATTTTGAACAATTGTATATTGAGTTACAGTATTTTTAAACTTAAAAAATAATTTTTTATCTCTTTAAAACTTGGTACAAAACTATTGTAAGTAGAGTTACAATAGTTTTGCACCAAATATAAATTCAGTTTTATTGAATTTTCAACGCAACACTATTGTAACTCAAACTTTTACAAATAAATCAAGTTGCATAAAAAACTTCAATTAATAACACTTTTTGATATTGTAGGTAATGCAGTTTCCATTTGAATTTTGAAAAGTAACAGCAAAAATATTTAAAAAACAGTTTTTTCATCATCATGAACAATTTGCAAAAACCTAGTTACAATAGTTTTGCACCAAGCCCTCGATTTGTGCAATTTTAAAAGGACATGCATTGTCATTTATTTTACATCTTAATGACACTATTAAAACTGTACATTTCTGCATTCATGGCATTATAAAACATTTTTGGCTTGATGCAACATTAAGACCTAAATACATTTGTATTTCAGAATGACAAAGGTATTCCCGCTGCGTTGTGATGCACCAATAGATTTTGAATACTCAGTCACGTACCTACAACCACATCAAGCATTCTCCGTTTTTCCCATGTCAGGTGTGTAAGAATAATGATATTGTTGCATGTTGATTTATATATATTTGTTTTTGCTCGATTGTGGAATTAGCTCAGAGCTTTAGTGAATTAATCTCAAGCCTTTTTTCTCAGTATAAGCAATACAGAGTATTGATTATTGGGCGGCTATGAGGTCAAACCCATGTGGGTACGGAGTCGAGAAAATACAACCCATCCCAGCAACAACAAAATTCTCTATATACATTCTAAATACTCAGTGGAGAAAATAGATTAAAATATATTTTGGAATATTTTATATTAATGTAGTTGTAAAAAAATGTTTTAAGAATTCTATTGATATGCATTTAGAGTGTATATAGAGATTTGTTTCCATTGTTGGGTATTAGGAATGTATATTGACAAATGAAGGCACAATAATTCAGTCTTGTTAAACTTTTGCAAACCTTTGTAACAACTAGCATATAAAACAATATTTATTTTTTAATTTTGCAATAACTTTACCAGCTGCAGGTTTATTTTTAAAAGATAAGACTTTTTTAAAAAAAAGAATTCTTGAACTCAAATTGGTCATGGGTGAGGGGTAGCATTTATTAGGGGGGCAAGTGTTTATTCGAGGAGAATACGGTATACAACTAGAAATAAATTTTACATGTAAATAAAACGTTTTTGGCCTTCTTTTCCACTTCAGAAAAGAAATAAATGTATTAATCTATATCTTTTACTCAGGAATCATTCCAGCTAATGGGGAGACTGAAGTATCGGTGACATTTTCCCCTATAGAATTCCACACAGCATATATGAGAGTCCAGCTGGTGATATCACAGTTCAACTCTAACCCCATTGTGTGTACTTTCACCGGCTCATCTACACCGGGACTTCTTAAGTAAGTTTCTAGTTCAGTTATGGCATGTAAATTACCAGCTTTCGATTTTTTTTTTAATATTTAGCATCAGTTTTATGCAATTGAGGGCTAACAGATGATCAGTTAACTTAGAAATCGTGGAAAGTTAACCAGTATTGGAGCACTCCTGTAAATAACTGATAAATTTCTCACTTGAATCAGCGGTGAGAGATGAATGACAATGAGATGCAATGTTGTATTTCATTCATCATGGAAACTGTTGCTGTGCAGGGATTCAAACTCATGACATCTGTATTGATAGTCATACATTCTACTGACTGATCTAACAGGACCGAGGGCCTAACTATTAGAGATTTATTTATATATTTCATAGGTTAACTATGCAATGATTTTGTCTGTGAAATTCTTTTGTAGCTAATACAGTTTGATTAATTAGATAATTTAACAGTTTTCTATATATGAGAGATTTATTTTCATTGTCAATGTTGTCCAGTCAAGTTTGAAATATAGGTAAGAGTAACAAATATAGATAATATTTTTACAGAGAAATCACAGAAAATAAGTATTCCTTTATTGTTGATGAATCAGTTCTTGATCCTGGAATGCTTACACCAGTGGAGAGAGCTCGAAGAAAAAAGACAAAAAGTGGTGGGCTGCCCCCTCCCACAAATGTGAAACAGGTATGATGAATAATACAATTACTTGATGTGTGGTAATTTTTTAACACATCTCTGGTAATAGATATGTATGCCATAGTGGATACAGGATTTTCAATCAGCATGGGTCCATTGCATTTAGCATTAAACACTTAATAAAAATCAAGTACTATTTTCATTTTTTGGTATTCAGATATTATTGGTAATTATTATTAATTGTGACTGATTTGTGGCCGAATTAAATGTTGATCTTTGAGTTTTGTTACTATAGACTCATAGCAAGGTATTTCACCATTTTTTTACAGTGGTTACACTCTTTTTTACAGGAAGTTGAATATCAAGGTTTGAAGTTTCCCAGTCAATTAGACACGCCGTATGCTGTGTCACAGGTACTGAACCAAGAACCAGGCAAGTTACGAGCCAAGGATCTTCGTGAAGGTAAGTCCACATTATTTATAGAATTCACGTAATTACATCTTTATTCCAAGACATATTAGTAATAAAATATTGAACATACTCATAATGTATATAAAAAAATGTTTACCAGTAATGAGTTAAAATGAACTTCATTTATTAATGGTATTCAGTAGATTAGGCCAAAATAAATTAATTGCTTGATTATCATCCCTGCCCGCCCCCTAATTTTCATGCCACCCCAACTCTTTTTTATTTTCATAAAAAACAGTAAATAAATAAATAATTCCCCCCCCCCCCCCCCACTCCACTCACCCTTTTTAAGAAAAAATTGACTGAGAATCTAGCAATTAATTTATAATGGCCTAATTGTTAATAGATCTACTACATGGAACAAAATACTCACATAATATTATGTAGTTTTCAACTACAGTTGCAACATGGTGGACTGTGGGATTTTTATAAATCTTCCAATCTTCAAATGAACTAAATCTAAATTAAACTCCAAGCATGCGCATGCATTTGTCTCTTTTTCAATAGTTTCATGCAGACCCCACTGTAAAGTTTGGCATTCTTTATTTTCAGTTATTGTCACTAAAGATGCCAAACCAAAAACTGCAACGAGACAAATGAAGGTAAGTTAATGAGATTCAAATGTGTGCATAAGTAATTGCAGATAAATAATAGTCCAGTCAAACTTGTCCTAAGCAACCTCTCTATGTCTTCTAAAGTGAGGTTGAGGAAGACCTCAGGATGAATATCAGAAGAACCTATATCCTTCCACAAATAACTGGCCAACTTTCTCGCATAAAGTTTTTGGACTGAGCTGGGCTTAAACTCACAACGACAGCGATGAGAAGTTAGTGGTCAAAAGTCTGAAACAAATAAATATCTCTAGCTTTGCCAACACTCGTACCTTTAAGTCCAGTGTTGTTTTTGTTTTGTTTTGGGCAAAACCGTTCAGTAGGGGAAAATAGTGTCATATGATGAAAAGGGATGGGGGATCAAAATAATGCAAATCGTAAGTATGTATGTCTAAAACAGTTTACAGATCAACTTCTCTTTTTTTCTTTGTTACAAACTGGCATTAAACATTAGTAAAAAAAAATTGATTACATGCTTTTGCCACTTCAGCCCCAAAATGTGCAAAAAAATAATAGAAAATCCTGAAGTCGTAACACATCATGAAACTCTTATTTCACATTCTGGGCCACGGAGGACTCACTTAAAATGTTAAATGATTTAACATTCTAAGTGAGAGTCCTCTGTGGCCGAGTGGTCTAAGGTGCCATCTCAAGATCACTTAAATCTCACCACCAAGGTCGTAGGTTCAAGTCCCGCTCACTCCTAAAACTTGATGTGAGAAAGTTTCCTGTTACTTGCAGAAGGATGGTGGTTCTACTTAGTCTGAGGTCTTCCTCCACCAGTAAAACTGGATATGCAATATGTCCCCTGAAATGTGTTGAAAATGGTGTTGAACCCCATTAAAAAAACAAAAACATTTTAAATATAAGAATTACAATAACAAACACTATTTTGTAAGCATCATTTTCTGAATACAGGAAGCTAAATTCGAGCATGCAGTCAGGCAAAATGTGTATGAGGAGCGACAAAATCAGCTGAGATGGCAGTCAAAACTGGGAGAGGTACAAATCAGTACAGACGATAGGGCAAAAATATTAGCACATAGAAACAAATCCTGGAATACATATAGGGTAAGTACCATCACTATAACATTAACTTCATCTCAACCCATCGCAAGTTGAGTTTGCCATTTACATGCAGAATAGTTTTGGATCCATACAGATGCATGTTATTTTATTAATCAGAAAACTTCAGGTGAAAATGTCTGCCTGTTAAATCAAGGGTCATTAGTTCACACCCCCAACCTGCCACAGTCTCTGTGATGATTATAAATCTCCCACCTCTGAACATGTGGGGAAGTAGTCATTGAAGTGGTTAATTTTACTAAAAAATTGTTGGAAATGGCATTAACAATTATCTTGGGAAATGTAGGAAATTTCAGGGGTGCTCAGTTAGTCATTTCCAGATATTCTCTCATGTCACATGGCATATAAACATTATAACGGATGAAGACTTCCTTTAAAGTGGCATGACCAGTCAGTTATATCCTTTTAATGCAATACAAACTGGTGTATTGTAATATTTAGCATAAATTGTCTTGATCATATCTGGTATTAACATTATTAAATCATAAAAAAACATGTATTTAAACTCACTATTGTTGCCATATTTGAAATAGATCTGACCGTTAGAATAACCCTAGCCGATCTCAGTTATATCCAAACATCATCGATTAAAAATGCACTTTAGCATTCCGCCAGGTGATGTGCAAATATTGATAATTGCTGCTAGCAAAGCAGCTTATTTGTATATTACTATCAGAATTACTGATCAGTAAATATATTTTTATTCATGTGTAGGAGAGGTATTGGCTGTTATTAACTTATGGAAGGTGATGAAAATTCATTAAAATGGTTCTCATTCATAATAAAACTGATTTGCTTTATAAACAAGTGTCCTCAGTGGCAGAGTGGTTTTAGGCGCTGTCTCAAGGTCACTTACCTCTCACTGCTAAGGTCATAGGTTTGAGTCCTGTTCGCTCCAAAAGCTTTATTTGAGAAAATTTATCAGTAACATGCAGTCTTCCTCCACCAATAAAACTGGATATGCAATGTATAACCTGAGATGTGTTTAAAATGGCATTAAAAACCCATTAAAAACAATATATAAACTCATATATTCATTTGTTTGAGCTTGATTTATATCAGTTATTTTACTGTGTTGAAAATAATCTTGTTTTTATTATAATGCTTGATAAGTCGAGTTGAATTAATCCTCTGTTGTGGTTTTTATTTAAAGTATAAGAGGAGGGGCGAGCCTGTCGAAGATGATGAGTTTACAAGGCAGTGCACACAATGTACGTTCAAGCGAACCATGCGTGACAAGGACACCATTCCAGCAGAGAACGCAGCTCAATTTGACACCTATACAAATGACATGTGGCATGTACGCCACTCTGCGTTAGACAGGTTCACACAAGCTGCTAGAAAAGTGAGTTTGAAATACCTCCAAATAATTTAAACATAAAATATGGCAGGGCTTTCAATCTAATGAGCCCTGTTCCTTTCTCAAAATAGTAAGACTAAAAATTACCCCTGAAATATGGATATGAATTTCAAGTGAGAAAATAGATGTTTATGATATTGAGGTATGAGTATTGAAGTGTGGTTGACTTTGTTACTATTATTAGCATGAGTAAGTTCTTGTTTAATTCAGGAATTTTTTTTTGATATTTTTTTAACTCTTACTGAGTTTACACAAGTGTGATTTACTAATTACCATTTAAACATTGGAATATTTCCAGTATTCTTGTCCAGCACCTATTAAATTAATTTCCTGAAAGTCTTCTAAAGATGATTTGGAAGATGTTTGAGTTTTCTCCCCTCGCGTTGACATTCAAAGGCCAATGGGGTTACTTAACTCACCTGCATTAGACTTGAGTTATTCCCTTTGGAGAGCAATCACTCAGCATGTTGATGCTTGTTAGACAGTTATCACTTAATATTTACAATTGTAACTGAGATATACTATAGTAAAAACAGCCTTTCTAGATGAAAAAGATGCTTTTTTCTCCTATGAGGAAGCAAATGCCGTGAGGAAAACGCTTTTGAGACATTTTATAAAAAATTCTTTCCCTATTAGTTGGGCCCTGTTGGTTCAGTTGGTAGCACGTCTGACTATCAATCCGGAGAATGTGAGTTTGAATGCCTGCTCTTCAAGATGATTGATATACAAAATTGCATCTTGTCTCTCACCGCAGATTCAAGTGAAAATAATCAGTTACTTGTAGAGATGAATGTGTTCAAGTACCAGTTTACCTTCCAGGATCCCAGGAAAGATAAGGTCAACTGATCATCTTTAAGCCCTCAATTGCATAAAAGTGTCATTAAATATTCAAACAAAGTTTCCCTGTTAATGAAGAAATGACTAAGTAGCATTAATTAATTGTTATTTCAGGTAATATTCAGACAGAGAGCTGCATATAAACTAAAGTCATTAAAAAGAATGGTGGATGACTGGCGACAGAAGAGATATGCTTCAGATTCCCTCACAGGTAATAGAGACCAGTCTGTGTAATACAGTCTCGAGAGACCAGTCTGTGTAATACAGTTTCGAGAGACCACTCTGTGTGATACATTCTCCATATCCACATGACTTGAATGTCCTAATACACAGGGCTGGATATGATAGTTGTTCCTATGTTTATGTTGCTACGTTGTACATTGTTCATTTTTTCATATTTAACATTCTGTTGTAACCTTGTAACTTTAATAATAATAAAAGTCAAATTTTAAATTTGCTACTCAAAATAATATCTGTGTAGTAGCTGGTTTTGATTGGCAGTTTAAAACATGTTTTATTTGTTTAATACAGATTTCAGCAAAATAATCCATCACTAAACATTATATGTTTTTAATAGAATACACAAAAAAGGTCATTTGTAACTGATCACTCCTGAGAAGCAGTTTATTTTGGGTAAGGGTTTTAAAATAAGTTCATCATGAATGTCAAAAAAGTGGTTTAATATCAAGCGGGTTATCAAAAAAGCAGTTCAGTTAAAACTATTAAAAATTGGTTTCATTCTGACCCCACCCTCACCCTCCAAGAAAAAAAGGATGAGCATAGTTGCTTTTATAAAATAAGTTAATTTCTGATTGGCTAGGACAATTTCTTATTTGTTAGGATAATTTATGATTGGCTAGGACAAAATAAAGAATTCTCTTTCAATTGGCTATCATAAGATATAGTCTAGATTAAATTAGCTACCACAACAATCATTTATTTTGAGTGGCTTCATAAAAATATTTAGCGACTGTAACAAATAGTTATGGCCATTATAAATTAATTGCTTCATTATCATCCAAATTTTTTTAAAAAACGGGGAGTGCGGGAGGATTTTATTTTTAAATTTTTTGATGTTATTTTAATAATGATGATAATGTAGCAATTAGTTTATAATGGCCTAACATTTGTGTAATTATCACAAACTTGTATGATATGCTATCACAAAAAATATAATACATATTTAACAACTGTCCGCTTGGTGATAATGATGTAGTTAGACACATTACTAAATGTTATATGGTGTCACCTTGGAGAGAGAGAAAGGGCTAACTGCTGGTTTAATTCAGTCGCAGTTTAACATTTTTTTGGGTGTTTTTTGCACCTGCATGCAAAAAATGGTTAAAACATTCAGCCGCAGTTACACCTTTTTCCTTGCATCTTGGAGCAGAAATGGTCTATTCTATTGTATAATTCATATACAGTTCATCCATTTTTGCACTGAGCACCAAGGTGACAATTTATTTTATATTAAAGTAATATTACAGCATTAACTATTAACATGATTATATTTTAACCTTAATCATTTGTATACAGCATACAGTATTTTCCTAATTCACATCCTGTGGGGTGGTGGGAGGGGGGCATTAAGTATATTTTGTTAATTCAATTGTTTGTGTTGCATTATTTTTAATTTTTTTTTATTTCAATAAACCTTCCAGTGGAAGTGAGAACCGTTGAGATAGTGTTTCCAGTCTGTCACATCATCAGCCCATCACATCAGTTTACCAGTCTGGCAACTTAAAGGGAGTAGATCAGGAAAAAAAACTATAAATGTCTTAAAAAAAAAGATAATTTTTGAAATGGATAAAAAGCATCTCATTAGTTTTAATAAATAAAATGTGAATGGTTTGGTATGTCACAACCTCCACAATCAATATTTAAATCAGAGTGGTAACTTTGAAACAAAATCAGAGTCAGAGAGTATAGATAGGCATGCGATATAAATCCTTTAGATCTGATAAAACCGGTACATTTTAAACATGTCGTCTATAATAAATGGCCGAGAGTTAGGGGAATACATATACACTGATATTGTGTTCACTCCCATCAATATGGCAGGAGATATGGATATTGAAAATTTTGATATAATGTAACAATTTGGTGAATGACCTCAATGAGACAAAGTTGTTTAAGGTACTGTATATCAAGGTCACTTATCTCTTACCACTAACGTCATAGGTTTGAACTTTATGTAAGAGAATTTGCCAGCAGTAATTGTGGTCATGGGTGAGACAGTTAATCTACTCAGATTCATTCTGGGGCTATTCCTTTACAAATGAAACTGTGCCATTATTATATTGCCTGGAATGTGTTGAAAAATGGCATCAAACTCCATTTTTGTTTTGGCTAAATAATATATTATTGAAACATGCCACACAGCCAACTTTGAGAGGTATTGACTAGGGATAGTTTGTTAATTAGGAAATATACCAAATCTCTCCTGATTGAAATTAATTTTGTGTGTTTTGATGATTAATACACCTTACCTATCTCTACTTAATAGTTGTAACTATGGACAGTTTTAAAGACATATTAAACTGCTTTTCAACTTTACAGAGCAAGATGCCATTGGTAAGAACTGTACAACATGCCATCATAGCCTATACATTTGCAACTCCAGCTTTACATGATTCTGAAATATTTTTTTTATTTCTGCACATACTGTGTGTGGGGAAATCTTTCATGGTGTTTTATTTTGGCTTTATTTGCAGTGATGAAAGATGTGCAAATTTAAAAAAAAAATGTTTTGTTTGTTTTTGTGTTTTTTTTTTTGAAAGAAATAACATACAATTATCAGACAACTAAATGTTCCTTTACTTTTTAGACTGGGTTTATATTGATGCAGGGGAGGCAGGAAAGTAACATTTTTACAACAACTAGATCTGATTTATGTTCCAAATTAAACAAAATGTTTTAAACCCAAATATTTTTATGGAAAAATGATAATCGCAGTCAAAATTAAGATAATTATTTATATAAGAATTTATACTAATTTAAAAAAATAAAATTGCACAAATTCATGCAGTTGTGAACATGCCTAATTTTTGAAAATCTGTAAACTGAATAAAACAACACCATTATAAACCCTATATACAGTATGACTTTATAGTATCTACCTTTTCAGTTGACTTTCTACAGCTTGTGTATCTAGATTTTGTCACACCTGCATGGTAAAGGTTATACTGAAATAGCTATCTTAAGCAAGTGTCAAAGGTTAACTCTTTATATTGGTCTTTGCTCATCTAAATTCATACTTTATACTATTGTTTAGAGTGCTAGTTTAAGCCAAAGCCACAACTCTGAACACCACAATCAGTTGATCTATACATGCTTTCCTGGGATCCTGGAAGGTTAACCAGTACTCAAGCACATCTATCTCCGCAAGTAACCTTCCTAATTGAGTCAGTGGGGAGAGACAAATGACAATGAGATGCAATGCCGTATATCAATCATCTCGGAGACTGTGGCAAGGCTGGAATTTGAACTCACAACCCCTGGATTGATAGTTTGACATGCTACTGGCTGAGCTGACTATGGGCCAGACTTGCAGATAACAGCAGCTAAACATATGTTGACATTTGTAGTCATGTTGTCAAACTTAGAAAAGATGATATAATGTAAGTGTGTGCATGAAATAATAGTCTGTGCATTTTAATAAAAAGGGCTTTTGAAATGGCAGTTTGTGCTTTTCATAGAAAGGCTGGTGTAATGGTATGACTTTGATTTCTCTACTTTTTCATCATGTTTAGCAAATGTACTTATAATGCTTATTTATGTACCTCCAATATACTGCGCTTGCTAATGTATAACATTCACTTTCTGTTATTTTACTATAATGCTTTTGTTATTGTTGATATTAAGAATAAATTATCAAAATAAGAAACAGATGTTTAGCTCTACTGGCTGGCCAAAAACTCCAAAGAATACGGTGTCTAACATCTGTCCTTCTTATAACATTGTAGTCAGTTACATTTACTGGACTGTCAAATCAAAGTGCATGACAGAGGGTGGTAGGTTTGATCCTCTCCCACACCTATGTGTGGTGACAAGACACTTTTTCCATCAAGTGCTTAGTACTGGTTATACCCAGGAAGACTTCAAGCATGATTTGTAACAACTTGTTTCGCAATTGAAGTAAAATAAATAAGTACAAATCAAGAAAAAGGATCAGAGATTCAAATCTTTGGTGTTACAGTTTTGAGACATTGTAATTTAAGACAGATAAGTCAGAAGGAGAAAAGACCAACTTACCAATGATACGTTTTTATCCCATTTACAGATCTGTAAATTATATCTATATAATATATTAAAAGGATAAAGAAACGTTGGGTGAATTTTAGTGCCACGTTATCAGCGTATCATTAGCGATAATATACAGTTGTAGAATATGTATGTTTAGCTCCTTCATTAATGATTTTGACAATGAAAATGATCATTAATTAATGAAGAACTTTTCCATACAACTTTTCCATTAAATTGTTTCTACCTTTTAATCTTTGTTAAAGCTGATAAAAACATGGACAAGCGTAACAGATCAAAGTCGAAGGCAAAAATTAAAGGTTATAATTTATCACCAGTATTAATTTGTACTGCGATTCACAAAATATATTAATTTTTTGTAAGCATGTTTCACTGGATTTCACTGCTCACCCAAGGTTTTGAGTGACACTTTGTATTCGCTTTTGTATTAATGTTTTTTATTGTTGCTGATCAAAGGTCAGATGGGTTTCACCAGCACTTCTTTTCACTGCTGTGATTATGGTAGAGCAGGTCATTTTAATACCTTTTTGTCAGCAATGTTTCAGTGTACTAAAAAATACAATATATTGGCTGTTTAGTTATGAATGTAACTATGTATGTACAGAGAAAACTCAGTAAAAAATACAATATATTGGCTGTTTAGTTATGAATGTAACTATGTATGTACTGAGAAAACTCAGTAAAAAATACAATATATTGGCTGTTTAGTTATGAATGTAACTATGTATGTACAGAGAAAACTCAGTAAAACATACAATATATTGGCTGTTTAGTTATGAATGTAACTATGTATGTACTGAGAAAACTCAGTAAAAAATACAATATATTGGCTGTTTAGTTATGAATGTAACTACGTATGTACAGAGAAAACTCAGTAAAAAATACAATATATTGGCTGTTTAGTTATGAATGTAACTATGTATCCACAGAGAAAACTCAGTAAAAAATACAATATATTGGCTGTTTAGTTATGAATGTAGCTATGTATGTACAGAGAAAACTCAGTAAAAAATACAATATATTGGCTGTTTAGTTATGAATGTAACTATGTATGTACAGAGAAAACTCAGTAAAAAATACAATATATTGGCTGTTTAGTTATGAATGTAACTATGTATGTACTGAGAAATCTCAGTAAAAAATACAATATATTGGCTGTTTAGTTATGAATGTAACTATGTATGTACAGAGAAAACTCAGTAAAACATACAATATATTGGCTGTTTAGTTATGAATGTAACTATGTATGTACTGAGAAAACTCAGTAAAAAATACAATATATTGGCTGTTTAGTTATGAATGTAACTACGTATGTACAGAGAAAACTCAGTAAAAAATACAATATATTGGCTGTTTAGTTATGAATGTAACTATGTATCCACAGAGAAAACTCTGTAAAAAATACAATATATTGGCTGTTTAGTTATGAATGTAGCTATGTATGTACAGAGAAAACTCAGTAAAAAATACAATATATTGGCTGTTTAGTTATGAATGTAACTATGTATGTACAGAGAAAACTCAGTAAAAAATACAATATATTGGCTGTTTAGTTATGAATGTAACTATGTATGTACAGAGAAAACTCAGTAAAAAATACAATATATTGGCTGTTTAGTTATGAATGTAACTATGTATGTACAGAGAAAACTCAGTAAAAAATACAATATATTGGCTGTTTAGTTATGAATGTAACTATGTATGTACAGAGAAAACTCAGTAAAAAATACATTATATTGGCTGTTTAGTTATGAATGTAGCTATGTATGTACAGAGAAAACTCAGTAAAACATACAATATATTGGCTGTTTAGTTATGAATGTAGCTATGTATGTACAGAGAAAACTCAGTAAAACATACAATATATTGGCTGTTTAGTTATGAATGTAGCTATGTATGTACAGAGAAAACACAGTAAAAAAAGGACCATAACTCTTGTAAAATTAAATCAACACTGACGAATATTAAATTCTTGTGTTTGTTTACAAATGCATGACCTCACAAGCTCCTCCCTCTTTACAAGTGCATGACCTCACAAGCCCCTCCCTCTTTACAAGTGCATGACCAAATGCGCAAGTGTTTCTGACAGAACGTGTATACAATGTTAAAAGAATACATTATCATAATCAATTTAATCAAGTTAACAGTTACATTTAAATATAATGTCAAGAAATTAATTAAAGAAATAATTGAAAAAATCTAATAAGTCTGCATTTTTCATCAATCATCTGCACTCTTTAGTGAGATATTTATACAACTTTAAAATATATGTGTATTTATTTTAGTTTATACTAATTTTATTTTAGCCAGATTAAAAGCTCTTGAGTTCACTTCCTGGGTAGAAAGAGTACTGAGTTTTGTTTTATGAGAGGCATAAAGTCAAGCAGGGGATCGAACACGCAAACTCTGGTGTGAGCGGCCAACACTTTATCCATTACACTACCACCCCACTTTATATTGATTAACAACTAACTTCACAAGGGTTAAGTCATTTAATTTTATATAAAATGTGCGGTGTGCCTTCATAAGGCCATGTGTCCCAAAAATATGCTATAAATGTCTTTAGAAATAAATTAGCTATTAAACTGGATAAAAAGTATTGCATTACCATAAATAAATAAAATCCAAATGTTTGGTATGTCAAATCCACCAAAACATGACAAAATTGATGTTTTAATTGGAGTGGTTAACTTGAAATGAAATTCCCATTCTAAAAATAGCACTTAAATACTGCTTGATGACCTTCACATCATCATTCAGACACTTTCTGAGATGAAGAAATTTAAACTATGTCTAAACTTGTATAGCAGATCAAATTGAAATCAATATGAAATCAAGTGATTCAATAAATACGTCACAAATTTTAAGTGGTAAATCTATTTTAAACTAACATAGGCACTTAGCCAGAGTTGGAAAATCCCTATTCAAGATATTATTCTGGCATGTTTAAATGGGTATTGTTTTGGCAATATGGGACCAGTGAGTATATATAGGCATTGTAAATTGAAAAAAAAAAATGTTTTCCCCCAATTTCCAAATTTTTTAAAAAGCTGATATATTCCCTTTAAGTAGAGGGAATTCATTTGTTCATGTTCATTCATAGTTTGTGATATTCTTATTAAATGAATCCTATTTGTAGTGGAGCAAAAAGACAAGAATGAAGATGAGGAGAAGAAGGAGCTGACTCCCAAGGACTTGGAATTACAGGCAGAAAGGATTAAACAGCACACCTTCCCCACCTATGTACCGCCCAATGTCAAGGATGACATGGCCCCTGATGCTCTCGGAAATGTGCCCTTTAAACCCACAGACATTGTCGTCAAAAGAAACGTGCCTTACTTTCCGCTCAAGGTACATGTAGTTGATTTATAGATTTCATGCCGAGCAAACAGCACTTTTTTTTCTACAATTACCAATCAAAACATGGAGATGGCATCCAGTTTTATGAGCTCTACTTATGCCATGGGGTGTTGCCCATATCATCCTTGGACAGTGAACCCAGGAGTTGCAGATTGGATCCTCCACTCCTCCAACTAAAAATACTAATCAGTCTTTTGGATGAGACTTTAACAAAAATAGAGGTCCCATGTATCGGTGCCTAATACTGGGCATGTAAAAGAACCAGGGACGATACAGAAGGGTCTTCTGTATCACTGCACTGTCTTCCAAAAGTCTAAAATTAATAATACTCTTCTGGAGGCGTCGCCCATATGGGAAACCAGTGGCGGCAATAAATAGAATTATCATCATCATCATATCCATCCTGTGTCATTGTCTGTTAAAACTAGACCAGCTACACCCAGAAACATTAAAACTGCACATGTATATGAGACCATGCAGATTTTTAGTTCACCTGAGCAAAACAGGTTACCCTATTTAAAAACAAAGAAAGGAATATTTTTTTATCACAGTCTGTTATATTATTGTTTTGCAGGTGCCACAACAGTACAAGTTAAATAGTTACAAGTCAATGAGTGTTCAGGAGGCCTCCAGTGGATATGTACCCACCAAAATGGTCAAACCATTAAGGACAGGCGCTGAGGTAAAATGATTTATTAGTTTGTAACAATTGATATGTATGCCATCAGTACCATATTTATCCTTCAATTTATCATATATACTGAAAGAATAAAGAAATACTGGGTGAATTTCAGAGCCACATTATCAAACAAAGTACATGTATAGTAAGAGATATTTATAGGCGGATTTCCGCTTTTTTCATGGCAGCCAGGGTCATTTTTTAGTTCGATGTAAATCCGGTGAGATATTTTTAAGGGGGGGGGTCCATACATGTGAACTCTCCTGCAATCAAAGAAAAAAACGTGAGTTCCGGATGAGGGTCAAAATCTTCTGCAATCACGATATCCTGGGTATTATAATAACAAACTAATTGACACTGCGAATGTCAATCATTGTCATAAACATAACCCAGATACAAAAGCTCCACCCTTATCTGTTGTAAGCCAATCAGATTGCAGATGATATCAGACAATCTCAAAAGTGATTACACGCGTGAGTGATTACACACGAGATGTGAACATTATAAACTCGACGCAGCATAAACTGTACGGATCAAATATATATAGTAGTCTTTTCGGTTATCATATATTTTACTGCCGAAGCAATGATAAAGAAAAGTCAGTTTAACTGTATATTAAAGATGATCTTTAACAAGGCCTAACATTTAAGAAAAATCTGACATGAAATTTGAAATAAACAAACTGAAAAAATTGTGAAAAGACATGCAAAGTTGTTTCTGAAATCATTACAGTATTTATTCTTTTTATATTTCAATGTAATAATATCATTAAATCAATTGCAAACTAGACATTGAATGTTCCTGAACAATAAGTTATAACATTCTTGTTGAATCTCAAAGGAATATAATTCATTACAAATTGTTCCCCATTTTGTTGTACAAGGTATCGAGTCACTCATGTGCGGCGTTTTAATCACTGTTTTAACATCAGACTATTTTCTGGTCTTTGTCGTTTGTTTTTTATTGGACAGAAAACCACCGGGACCAAATTGGATATATTCTATACAGCAAACACCTACATAATTATGCACTGAATGTTTAAAAAGAATAAGTTCCTACACCTCGACCCTGTTTTATTTATACAAAATCACGCTTTCATAGTTAGATTTTTACAAACAAATAAAATAAAATAGAATGCTTTTTTCACCATTTTCATTTCATTTTAAATATTCAAAAAAAAAATTTGTGGTATAAGAATAGCTGTTGTGGTTAATTAAATTTAGAATTCAGATTTATTAGAAAGTGACAATGTTAGATACAAAAAAGGTTTTAAAAAATTATATTTTTTGGAAGAAATGAAAATTAATATGATACTATATTTCTTTTGTTATTCATTTATTTTCTCTATCTATTATGATAAAATGCCTTCCTTTACGGTTTATTTAGGTCTGCCTAAAAGGTGATTACATTGGCAGGTTCAATACTATAACCCAGTTCCATGGGACACATCTTAAACAACATAATAGGACTCTATCAAGAAAACCAGTGATTAATTTAGCTCAATGTACCTCTGATGCTATCTTCAAAATTTCAGATCTAAGTAATACTCAGGTGATCACATTTTTAGACTGGTACCAGTATATGACAATTTACACTAAAAGTGACATAATTTGATTCTGAAATATGTGATTTATATTAATCCTTTCCAGGATGAGGTAATCAGTCTGCCTCCACCTGTTGTAGTAAAAGAGAAAACAACAGTAAATGCCACAAGAACAAGTCTTGCAATAGAACTTGTACCAGAAGGGGACAGAACTTTAACTGATGCGCAGGAGATCAAGAAAACAGCTCCAGTACAAGTTGCCTCCCTTACACCTCCACAAAGTCTTTTCCAACCAATGGAATACCCACCATTGCACATATTTGTAAGTGGGAAAATATGATTATTTATATTTTTTACAGATAATTCTTCTACATATAAGCCTTGTCTGTCTTTGTAGGCTAAATAGATAACGTTTTTTCCCAGAAACCAGATATCAGCAATATGCCAGTTTATATCACACCCCAGGATCAATATTTATAATATAAATGTACATGTTCATAAATAGTACACCCTAGTATGATATCAGGCTTTTCACAGAAGATGGTAAATCTATGTATTTGTTTTAAAAAAATATGAAAATCTTAGGGGTACATGCAATGACATTAATTGATAGAGTGCATGGTCTAGTGGTTGAGCAGATGACCAAGGATTGGGAGGTCTTGTGGTTCAATTCCCCGCCACCGCTAAGTGTGGTGTCCTCGAGTGAGACACTGTATCCACATATGATTAATACTGGTTCTACCCAGGAAGACCTCAAGTGTGATTTGTCTTAGTTGTTATATATAAACTTGTTTCTCAATGGCTGTAAAATAAATAAGTTTAAATAAAAAAAAAGAACCAGTCATAAGTATACAAACGAGATTTAAACTTTCAGTGTTACTGTTTTGAGAGATTGTAATTTAAGATGACAGATACATCATAGAGAGAAATACCAATGAAAACTTTCAACAGACATTGCATTTAATGTAACCGGTATGTCTAAAAGTCTGCTTTATTATGCAGTGAGTGGAGCAAATGGAATTGTGATTTAATGTAAATAAAAATAATTTTACAACACAAATTAACCCGTTTGTTTGAACCTGTATTTAGAACCCTGCACCAGGTTTACAAGTTTTCCAGTCCCCTGTACCATATGCAGAGACTGATCCAGAGTTCCACCTATGTCCTCTACCCCGCTACTTCAGGAAGGATCATGCATCTAACATGCATGCTTCCACACAGAGAAAGTATATGGACAGAGAGGTAAGTCTGGAACAACATTACACAAGAAAACTCAGTTAAAGTAAAACCTGTTTTAGTGATCACCTCTATTAAGCAACCACTCATCTTAAGCAGCCACATTTTCTATTTACCATTTTTATAGTTTTAATTAACCTGTATTAAGCGGCAACTTGTCTTAAGGGGTCAGTCGTGCTCTTTTCCTTGAGTGATTGCATAACTGTATATGACATCAAACAATAATTAAGAGGAGTAGATGTCTGTTGGCCGCCCATGCCAGAGGTGACAACAGAATAAAGAATGATTCAGAAAAGATAAATGATCTCAGCGTACTTCGCAGCGTATGGAATTATTTCTGAAATTAAGAAATGTTTTAATTTTTTTCAAATATCAGTAGCTGAAGAAAGTTTAATACTTCAAAAGTAAATGGTATTTTACTGCAGATATATTAAAGTCTAAAACAAAAGTTAATGGTATTTTACTGCAGATACATAAAAGTCTACAACAAAATATAATGGTGTTTTACTGTTAATGGTGTTTTACTGCAGATACATAAAAGTCTACAACAAAATATAATGGTGTTTTACTGTTAATGGTATTTTACTGCAGATACATAAAAGTCTACAACAAAATATAATGGTGTTTTACTGTTAATGGTATTTTACTGCAGATACATAAAAGTCTACAACAAAATATAATGGTGTTTTACTGTTAATGGTATTTTACTGCAGATACATAAAAGTCTACAACAAAATATAATGGTGTTTTACTGTTAATGGTATTTTACTGCAGATACATAAAAGTCTACAACAAAATATAATGGTGTTTTACTGTTAATGGTATTTTACTGCAGTTTCATTAAAGTCTACAACAAAAGTTAATGGTGTTTTACTGCAGTTTCATTAAAGTCTACAACAAAAGATAATGGTATTTTACTGCAGATACATTAAAGTCTACAACAAAAGTTAATGGTGTTTTACTGCAGTTTCATTAAAGTCTACAAAAAAGATAATGGTGTTTTACTGCAGTTTCATTAAAGTCTACAACAAAAGATAATGGTATTTTACTGCAGTTTCATTAAAGTCTACAACAAAAGATAATGGTATTTTACTGCAGTTTCATTAAAGTCTACAACAAAAGATAATGGTATTTTACTGCAGTTTCATTAAACACTACAACAAAAGATAATGGTGTTTTACTGCAGTTTCATTAAAGTCTACAACAAAAGATAATGGTATTTTACTGCAGTTTCATTAAAGTCTACAACAAAAGATAATGGTATTTTACTGCAGTTTCATTAAAGTCTACAACAAAAGATAATGGTATTTTACTGCAGTTTCATTAAACACTACAACAAAAGATAATGGTGTTTTACTGCAGTTTCATTAAAGTCTACAACAAAAGATAATGGTATTTTACTGCAGTTTCATTAAAGTCTACAACAAAAGATAATGGTATTTTACTGCAGTTTCATTAAAGTCTACAACAAAAGATAATGGTATTTTACTGCAGTTTCATTAAACACTACAACAAAAGATAATGGTATTTTACTGCAGTTTCATTAAACACTACAACAAAAGATAATGGTATTTTACTGCAGTTTCATTAAAGTCTACAACAAAAGATAATGGTATTTTACTGCAGTTTCATTAAAGTCTACAACAAAAGATAATGGTATTTTACTGCAGTTTCATTAAAGTCTACAACAAAAGATAATGGTATTTTACTGCAGTTTCATTAAAGTCTACAACAAAAGATAATGGTATTTTACTGCAGTTTCATTAAAGTCTACAACAAAAGATAATGGTATTTTACTGCAATTTCATTAAAGTCTACAACAAAAGTTTATGGTGTTTTACTGCAGTTTCATTAAAGTCTACAACAAAAGATAATGATATTTTACTGCAGTTTCATTAAAGTCTACAACAAAAGATAATGGTATTTACTACAGATACATTTAAGTCTACAACAAATGATGCAATTTGATTGGGAAAATTTGGTTTTTTAAATATTGTTGACACTTTTATATAAGGGATACACTAATAGTGCATTATTTTTGCCCATTTTCATTTAAAATGTGCACATATAATGCATTATTTCACTTCCTCTTTCACAATTATAAAGGGTACCTATGCATTGCCTCAACCAAACATATGGCACACATGCATTGTTCAAGATCACATAAGGTGTGAGCGTTAACTTATTGTAAGTAGTTTAATATGAACACTGCATATTGAAGATATTTATTATTATTTTCAGGATGTTGTCAGAGGCATTATGATGTGGAAGAAGTTTCCATCCCAAGGTCTTACCTCCCTTAGCAATACCCCAACCTTGACAAATGTCTGGGTACCAAGATGGTAATTTCATTATTTATTATTCATTGTTAGTGGAACTCCAATTTGTTTGCTGTGTCAGTGCAAATGTTGCAATTTAAAATACTCAATAAGCCTGAAGTAACAGCCTGGTTTCTGTTTCACCAACATAAACTTAAGTACTTAAAATCTTGAAAAGCAGTCAGGTGATCATGATTTTAGACTGGTTCCAGTAAAACTGCATATTGTTTCATTGATATTGATTATGCAGTAGATAAATAACCAGACAAAATTAAGTCAAGATAAGTATTTCAGTTAAATGTTGATGAAACAGAAGTGTGGTGGTTCTCAGTCAGTGTATACTTTTGTTAAGATCTTAATGGAAATGGAATGAACCACTGGAATGGACCAATACATGCACAAGGGTCATGCTGTAAGTATTGTCAACAGAGACAAAGGCAATGTCTGCAACATAGGAAATAACGTAAATTGTAAGTAAACTAATGTTGCGTATGCTGTCCACTGCAAGTGTTGCTCGTATATGTTGGAGAGACAGCGTCAATAACTAAACCTGTCAAGAATACACACTTGGTATGATGACCTTGTTGAACACCATTTTAATGGCGAGTGACATACTTTGCAGCCATGGGCTAAGAACATCTTCATGGTGACAAAATCTACTGCTAAGCTATAGGGAATATGTGGAAGGAAAAACAAAGGATATTCTGCCCATAGTAAATCAGCATTAAAGACTGGCATGCCAGATGATGTTAAATGTAATAAAAACTGCTGATGAAGACTGCTATGCCAAAGTTAAGGGATTTACAATTATATATGTATGTTTTTGTGATGAAGCTGCCAATTAAGCTTTGGCTCAGATGTACTACCCTCAAAACTGTGTTTCTCTTCTCTCATGCAGTACTACCCTCAAAACTGTGTTTCTCTTCTCTCATGCAGTACTACCCTCAAAACTGTGTTTCTCTTCTCTCATGCAGTACTACCCTCAAAACTGTGTTTCTCTTCTCTCATGCAGTACTACCCTCAAAACTGTGTTTCTCTTCTCTCATGCACTTCAATCCCTCATTATTGATTAAAAGATGTCTGTAGTAGGCTGCAGCTGAAGACATGACTGTGTAAATAGCCAGGTTTAAATGTGCATTAGTTTGTCTCATCATTGAGCTAGCTTTACTTATGAATAAACATCAGAAGAGCATTGCTTAGCACATTACAGTTAAGAGTTCTTATCTCTGCTGAGATCATTGATTTTATGCCCAGCCATGTTGAATGAGTATTAAGTGTTACTCCAATCAGTTCCCTCATCTGTCCGTTCTTCTGTCATCTGTCCATCTGATTAAAGATTGGTTTCCTTTCAACAACTTCTGAAGGGGTCTATGTATTTAATTAACAGTTTGTGTGTGTGTGTTACAGACCAGACATGGAATATCAAACAAACTGAAAGTGAGCCCGGACTGATTAGCTCAATCAGTAATGCATCTGACTATCAATCCAGGGGTCGTGAGTTAGAATCCCTGCCTGACAACAGTCTCCGTGATGATTGATATACAACATTGTGTCTCATAATCATTCGTCTCTCACCACTGATTCAAGTTGGAAAGTTATCAGTTACTTGCGGAGATGGGGTGTGCTCGAGTACTGGTTAATCCCAGGAAACAGTGGTTAGGTTAACTGATCGTCTGTTAACCCTCAATGGCATAAAAATGACGCTAAATATTTAATCAATCAATCAATTGTCTGTACCTGTATAATTATAAAATACAGATAAAGTTCAATATTTGTCAGTCTTGTCAAATTTTCACAGAAGTTATGGCCCCTTTTAAACTTGATTTTTGGTAAGATAAATTGGTTTTCAAACAATAGCTGGAGCATTCCCTTAGACAGACACATTTCTAATTTTCTTCGTAATCTTGTTAAATATGATTATTGTGCAAACATTTTACTTTAATCAGCAATTATAGGAATCTTGCATTATATTTGTCTAACTAGGTCATTGTGACTGACCTTGACCTAATATTAGCTTTTGTCGTATACAGGGATGACCCATTCGGCAGTGAACTATTACCCAAGGAAGGCCCGCCAGTATTAGACTGTCTGCCAGCTGAGGACCGGGACCAGGTTATAGACGAGTAAGAGAATTTATCTCCAAATATTGTATCTGATGGCGGTTTGTTTAGACGTGTTTTGTAAATGTGACAAAATTCAACAGATGTAAAATGTTGAAGGAAAACTAGTTTTTTTTACATTAAAATATAACTTGTCAAAATGTGTCGAAAATGGCGTTAAACTTCATTCACAAATGACAAACATGTTGCAATGCTGATCTTGTGTTCCAAAAAATGAAACCGCGTGATACGTGGACTGTGTTATAGAGATGATTACATTGAAAAGTCAGAGTTGCATATTCGCACCTATTGTGCTGTCCAACTCTAAGTGAATGGTATTGTTTGCATTGTAATTTGATGTAACTAGTTTTTCGTTACAACAGATACACTTATATGTGTATATAATTAACAAATAAAAATAAAAGAAAAGAAAAACGTTTTCGTGTTTTGATAAAACTAAAATTGGCAGCCATTTCCTTGTAACCTGGATGTAAAAAAACGATGTTTCAGCGCTTCAGTTAAGTTTAAAGTCAATGCCATTAGTGTTACAATATTAAAAAAGGAATAAAGATTCTTCTTCTTTCTATTGTTTCCAGACATGATTAAGGAAGGATGTGATAAAATAACTGCGATATATTTATACCTGTCAACCGCTTGGTTGCTTGATCATGTGATCTCTCGATAATAACAAAGTTTGCCAATGGCTTTGGTGTTTAGCACATGTCAGCATTTATTGAATCACTCTGATTATAACATACTGTCAATACTCAATGCTGGCATGAATCAATCACTGAAACATTCCCCACCCCCCACCCACCTAGTGTCTTAGTTAATATAAGGACATCACACATGGCTGTGGTTGGGCCCTCTGACATTCAGGATCAACATCAAGTGTAGATCAGGGTGATATTAACTTTGTGACACAGACTCTAAACATGAAGAGTTATGGCTCTTAAACTTAATATCATTGCTGTATTTATCATATTGCAATTCTTGTGGAGTTAACTTCTTCCACAGTTTTCAGGCAATTGACTTGAAACTTATCAGCATCTAGAGTCCAAGTTTTTAGACTAAGTTTCATGCAGAGTTACTGTCCTTGCATGTAGTATCATTGCTGTATTTATCATATTGCAATTATTTTTTTAGAGAGGATGATGATGAAGATGGGCGAGTCACAGCCCGGGCATCAATGATATTGACCCCAGAAATGGTCAACGCCCAGTTCACACTTATTGACCAGTCAACACCAACAGATGAAAAAGTACCAACGTAAGTTCAACCTTTTGTTATGTCTGGATGGTTTTCAGTAGATTTTCTTCAATTACCTAGTTATATAGCATTCTGCTTATTTTTGTTGATTTGTTTAAGTGAATTTATCAGGATTTTGAAAAAATAATATAAAATTGTTTTTTCGTCTAATATATTATACCTATATAATACTCACTGACCCCCTATTGTCAAAAGGATATCTATTTAAACATGTTAAAATAAAATATTGAAAAAAAAAATCCTAACTTGGGCTGTGCACCTAGGTTAGACTAAAATAGATCCAGTTTAAAATTGCAACATATTTTGTGACTTATCAATTGAGTCATTTTGATTTTCATTTGATCCGTAATACAGGTTTACACGTAGTAAAAATTGTTTCATCTTAGAATAAGTCTGAATAACGGTTCTAAGGTTTTCAAACAGTATTCATGTGCTGTCTGTTTTCAGAATTGGGATTTCGTTTCAAGCTTAACACTTAAACTCAAAATCGATTTTGTCACGGTTTGGTGGATTTGACATGCAAAACTATTTTATTGTCTGTATTGAGAAAACGAATTACAGACTTAAGCTATTTTATTAAAATGAATATTCAAAACTCTTGGCATAATATTTAAACAATGAATTAAATTCATTTCTTTTAATTCCGGAACTTATATGTAAGTTATTGATTGTTTAGCATGAGTTTTCAGCTCTTTGATAATTGGTTGATTTATTTCTGTATTAGTGATGCCTTCCCCAATGGAAACAGGATGCCAGCCACCAATATCCCTGTATCTGCTCATGGACCGGTACCCAGGTAATGAACAGATATAAAATTATATTTTGATATTTATTTTATTTTTCAAGATTTGGTTAAATTTATTTGCTACTGAACCTGTCTCATTTTTTAGCTTGCATCACCTGAATCAAAAGCCAAAAGTGATCATTCTGTCTGTCGTCCATCAATTTATTTTTAAATTTTGGATACTGTTGGATTTTCTTCAAACTGTCACAGTTGTTTTATAGCAATAAGATATTGGGCAGGTACTTGTACTGGCTAAATTGAACATCGTTTTATGATGTTCAATAAGATCTTGAGCAAGTCCGGCCAAACTGAACAATTATTGATTGAGTTATGGCCTTTGAATAAAGGTTTCAATGATATTGATTAAAAAAATGTTTACAAATTTTAAGTTTTCAAGTATTTAAGTAACTTAGTAAATGTTGGTGAATCCAGGTCAACTCTCCATTTAGATCTTCTGTCAGACAACCTGTATTACATGATATAGATCTGCAAATATTATACTGTTTGGGGAAATTCTACATTTAGATCTATCAGATAACCTGTTTTTACATGATATAGATCTGCAAATATTATACTGTTTGGGGAAATTCTACATTTAGATCTATCAGATAACCTGTTTTTACATGATATAGATCTGCAAATATTATACTGTTTGGGGAAATTCTACATTTAGATCTGTCAGACAACCTGTATTACATGATATAGATCTGCAAATATTATACTGTTTGGGGAAATTCTACATTTAGATCTATCAGATAACCTGTTTTTACATGATATAGATCTGCAAATATTATACTGTTTGGGGAAATTCTACATTTAGATCTATCAGATAACCTGTTTTTACATGATATAGATCTGCAAATATTATACTGTTTGGGGAAATTCTACATTAAGATCTATCAGATAACCTGTTTTTACATGATATAGATCTGCAAATATTATACTGTTTGGGTAAATTCTATATTAAGATCTATCAGATAACCTGTTTTTACATGATATAGATCTGCAAATAATATACTGTTTGGGTAAATTCTATATTAAGATCTATCAGATAACCTGTTTTTACATGATATAGATCTGCAAATATTATACTGTTTGGGGAAATTCTACATTAAGATCTATCAGATAACCTGTTTTTACATGATATAGATCTGCAAATATTATACTGTTTGGGGAAATTCTACATTTAGATCTATCAGATAACCTGTTTTTACATGATATAGATCTGCAAATATTATACTGTTGGGGGAAATTCTACATTTAGATCTATCAGATAACCTGTTTTTACATGATATAGATCTGCAAATATTATACTGTTGGGGGAAATTCTACATTTAGATCTATCAGATAACCTGTTTTTACATGATATAGATCTGCAAATATTATACTGTTTGGGGAAATTCTACATTAAGATCTATCAGATAACCTGTTTTTACATGATATAGATCTGCAAATATTATACTGTTTGGGGAAATTCTACATTTAGATCTATCAGATAACCTGTTTTTACATGATATAGATCTGCAAATATTATACTGTTTGGGGAAATTCTACATTTAGATCTATCAGATAACCTTTTTTACATGATATAGAACTGCAAATATTATACTGTTTGGGGAAATTCTACATTTAGATCTATCAGATAACCTGTTTTTACATGATATAGATCTGCAAATATTATACTGTTGGGGGAAATTCTACATTTAGATCTATAAGATAACCTGTTTTTACATGATATAGATCTGCAAATATTATACTGTTTGGGGAAATTCTACATTTAGATCTATCAGATAACCTTTTTTTACATGATATAGATCTGCAAATATTATACTGTTTGGGGAAATTCTACATTTAGATCTATCAGATAACCTGTTTTTACATGATATAGATCTGCAAATATTATACTGTTTGGGGAAATTCTACATTTAGATCTATCAGATAACCTTTTTTACATGATATAGAACTGCAAATATTATACTGTTTGGGGAGATTCTACATTTAGATCTATCAGATAACCTGTTTTTACATGATATAGATCTGCAAATATTATACTGTTTGGGGAAATTCTACATTTAGATCTGATCTATCAGATAACTTGTTTTTACATGATATAGATCTGCAAATATTATACTGTTGGGGGAAATTCTACATTTAGATCTATCAGATAACCTGTTTTTACATGATATAGATCTGCAAATGTTATACTGTTGGGGGAAATTCTACATTTAGATCTATCAGATAACCTGTTTTTACATGATATAGATCTGCAAATATTATACTGTTTGGGGAAATTCTACATTTAGATCTATCAGATAACCTTTTTTTACATGATATAGATCTGCAAATATTATACTGTTTGGGGAAATTCTACATTTAGATCTATCAGATAACCTGTTTTTACATGATATAGATCTGCAAATATTATACTGTTTGGGGAAATTCTACATTTAGATCTATCAGATAACCTGTTTTTACATGATATAGAACTGCAAATATTATACTGTTTGGGGAAATTCTACATTTAGATCTATCAGATAACCTGTTTTTACATGATATAGATCTGCAAATATTATACTGTTTGGGGAAATTCTACATTTAGATCTATCAGATAACCTTTTTTACATGATATAGAACTGCAAATATTATACTGTTTGGGGAAATTATACATTTAGATCTATCAGATAACTTGTTTTTACATGATATAGATCTGCAAATATTATACTGTTGGGGGAAATTCTACATTAAGATCTATCAGACAACCTGTTTTTACATGATATAGATCTGCAAATATTATACTGTTTGGAGAAATTCTACATTTAGATCTATCAGACAACCTGTTTTACATGAATGGATCTGCAAATATTATACTGTTTGGGGAAATTCTACATTAAGATCTATCAGATAACCTGTTTTTACATGATATAGATCTGCAAATATTATACTGTTTGGGGAAATTCTACATTTAGATCTATCAGATAACCTGTTTTACATGATATAGATCTGCAAATATTATACTGTTTGGGGAAATTCTACATAAGAAATTGTGGATCAATTGATTCGCTTATTTCTTAAATCGAAAGCAATATAGTATGATGTCAAGGCTAAAAGGCCATTCAGTGGGTCAGCAGGTGAAGGTCATTGTGAATATACACTTTGTTTCTTGTTTTGGTTGTTTTACATATATGTTTTACATTTTTGCATATCCAGGGAAAAACGTGAAGAAGAATTAGAGTATTTCATGACGAAAAAATACAACCGTCTCGGTGCCAAGATACAGAGCCGCACCAACATACTAAACAACCTTATCATAGATAAAAAATTACAGCTCACGTAGTCGGCGTACAGTTTTTGTACCTTTAAAAAAAATGTTATTGAAAAATAAACAATACAAGAGGATATGGCAAGAATACATATGTTGAATATAAATGGTTGTTAAAAGTGGATTTATTTAAAACTGCAATTTAAATGATTACAGAATTTATTAAAAATGAATGAACATAATGTCCACAACTAGTTTTATATTATAACATTTTCATTTATACATGTTTCAAGTGCACGTCTTTGATGTGTTGAAAAATGCCGTCCAATCTGTTCAAAAGTTTTAATTTAAAACACCTGTTAAAGATATACTTATGTTCATTGAAATGTAATGACTAAAGATAGTTGATATTTGACCTTAACCAAAGACTTAATGACATATTTTTCAATGTGCGTCCATTATCTACTCACCATGATAATTAAAAAAAATCAACAAGATTTTAGTCATTGATAACATATTTAGGGGTTGCATGGTTCATGAAATATGACCTTCACCTAAATATCATATTTTTCACACTACTGGCGTTGTTTGCTCACACATTGTAAGTGTTAGATGAGACATTGTTCTGTGGAGGTTAAATGTTACAGATTAAAGTATTAATGAGAAAACTAAAATTTTAGTGGTTCTCAAAATGACAAATACAGTTTTTAATGAATAAGATAGCTCAGTATCACTCCATCAACATGTCAAAGATAAAGTTTCTAGTAAAATTGTTATGATAAATTATGTTACTGATGATGATACCATTTGTTTTATCATTTGTTAATGGAACAGTAATATATATCTTATTTATGCTTGTACAATTCATACCCAAGCGTTTAAATTCAATTGTGCTAATTATAAATACATATACATGTTTATACAAACACACGTGTTCCGTCCATCATGAATATTATTTTGATGCTTTTTTTTTTATTTATTTGACTTTTAATTCTGCTTTATGTATATGTTGAAACTATTGTTCATTTAAAAACAATAAACAAAACAGAGCGTTATATTTGTTACAAAAGTCATGTCCAGCCATTATGTGAAGTGGCTGTGTCCTTGGGCAATCAAATTTATTTGCAATAGGTGAACTAGAAATGACTTTTTGATGTTGTTTAGGATTTGAAATTAACATTGATTATTGCTTTAAGCTTAAAGAAATGCAATTCTTAAAAAAAACATTCACAATTCAATTCATTTCTTATGCAAATGTACATCAAACAACCATTTAAAGAGGTTCATCCTACCTTCTCCAAGGCAGCCATGTTATAAGGAGTCGGTATTTTATGAACATCATATTTAAAGGGACACGCAACAATTATGATAACAGTTTATTTACACTATTTCTGAAAATTATATACCTGCATTATGAAAATATGAAATTAAAATACCCTAATTTCTATTTTGTAAAGGGGAAGAACTCTTGTTAATGATTGAAAAGCATCAATTTTACATATTTTAGGTCATCTATGACAAAAAATGTAAAATTTAAATTCATTTAATCAATTTCATCAGTATGAAAGAATAAATCTAAGAAAAGTTGATGTGTATTTTTCAAAAATATTTTACTCAAATTTTCAAATTCAACATAGAATAAGTTTTTTAAAAAAGTTAATAATTTCCTAAATATAAAAGTTCAGAAAGTAACACTTAATATTTCTGTATGGTTATAATGTTGGCAGGTGTTAATGCGAGAACATCAATAAAAATCTATTGTACCACTGCCGTGTCCCCCGCTAATTAGCATTTGAGTTATGTTCAATTATACATTAGTAAGAACTAGTTGTGGGTGTTTGTGGACCAAGGGGATGGACAGTGTAACATAGGGTACATACATTCCTTTTTCCCAAAATATTGAGCGTTTTGTTAAATTTTACTGTGTAACTGTGATATAAATTATATTTATCTATATTTTTGTTTCTGACATTATCTGTGAATTTTATACTGAATAAAATGAATGAATGCTATCAATATGACACCATTGTTTAGTGTGTTTTTGTTAACCAGACGAAATTATTGCAAGAGAACACATTTTGCATAAATTTATGATTGATTGATTGAATATTTAGTATCATTTTTACGTCATCGAGAGCTAACAGATGATCAGTTAACCTAACCAGTTTCCTTGGAACCTGGAAGGTTAACCTGTACTCAAGCGCATCCCATCACCACATGTAACTGATAACTTTCCCACATGAAATAGTGGTGAGAGATAATAATGAGACACAATTTTATATATCAATCATAACAGAGACTGGCCGGCGGAGATTCAAATCCACAACCCCTGGATTGGAAGTCAGACGTACTACGGACTGAGCTTATCAGGACATGGCTTATATACATATAAATACCAAAAACATCACCAGTAAGCTAATTTTGCATTAAAAATATGAAAGCAAATCCAATAATTAATGGCCGATTGTATCAAATCACAAGTCAACAGGTAAAAAATTGTTTGAATATAATACAATTGATCTTAATCAGTACTTGTATCAAGATCTTTACTATATGGCAGGAAGATTAATGAATGAATGAATAGGGTTTTATGGCCTACCAACACATTATAGGTAATTCGACGCCAACAGGAAGGAAGATTCCAGGTTCACTAAACATGTACAAAAACAACAAATTAATATAACAGATTAAAATAATACACGAACAAATGAATATGCAGAATGAACCTAGAACCTTGATACCTGCAGAATTGCAGAGTTTCAGCATATTCTATCGTATTACTCAAACTGTCGTCTTACGAAATGTATGAGCCACAGTCGTCCTATTCTTTCCATCACTCATATGGCTCCCTGAAACCACACAGGGGTTGATAATTTAACCACAATAGTGAACCTGACAAAAAATGATAAAATGAACATGACACCCATTCGGAGGATTCCTACCCCTCTTCAGAGATTGGCAGTGATTCTATTCTTAGTCGGAACCACGCAGGCTGGTAGGAAGACTAATGATGCATGTCAGTGCTCCAGATAAGCTTTTCTTCAAATGAATATTTCACCTCTTAAATTAGTAAGTATGCAATGCTTATGTTCTAAATTTTAAGGGTTAAATGGATTATACTGGCAAGTAACATGAACACTTTTCCTGTATGCAGTGTGCACAAAATAATGCATATGTATTGACATATAACCTTTATTTACTTGAAAGTATTGTGCAATGTTTACATTGTACTCCATAAACTTCCTGAACAAAGCCTCGAAAACGAGATCAGGAACAAGTCTTCACAATGTTATCTGATGATTGATCGGAAACCCGAGAAAGGTTCGTTGAAAATGATGAATGTAAACAAAAACAAAAACGTGGCTTCAGAAACCCGATGTTTGCAATAAAGAGGTTATGCGATTAGACACTTTAGACACGTATATCTCTAAGTTATAATTGTATCTTCATGCTGGGCGTGTGTAATTAAGACAGGGAATTGACGGTAATATGCCAATATAATCCTTTTAAAATGATCATTCTTGTCAAATTGCCATTTAAAACAACTACCATAATCAATACTGTAACTGAGATAATCAATGCTATTTAACCCCTTAATTTAAATTTCAAGTTTTTAACAGTAACAATTAAAACTGTTGGAGGAGCTTACAAACAAATCTTAATGATGATGGACAGGTACATAAAAAATTGCTTCATTTGACCTTGTGTGCATCCTAGTGCATAGATCTGTGTGCATCTTAGTGCTCACATTTATCATTGAATCTTGGCCAAAGTTACAGAGTAGGTGAATACCAACAACCATAAAATATTAGATGATTAAATATTTATTGTTTAATGTTGGCAAGGACATTAGTAGAAGGATAGGAAACTTGCATCTCTCTATATAATATTGATTAAATAGCATGCAAAGAATTAATAATTTGCCAAATTAATCATTCAGACATTGAAACTGATATTTTTACATAAAATGTAAGATGTATGTCACCTTAGATGTTTTAGAATGTTTTAAACATGCAAACTGATCTTGAATTGAAAAGATGGCAGTTTGAAGTAAAAGTTCAAGTACTTTCCTTGTTTTTTCAGTTGCAATATATTTTGTAATGGCAAGTATTAAAACAAGAAATGTCACTGGTAAGTGTCGCATGACCCCCAAATGGTCTGTGAAAATAAGATATATTTTAAAATAGGGGGCGAAGTATGAATATCAAGAGTCATGGAATGAGGTTACAGACTAGAAAGCAATTTCATGTTGTTTTATTTTATTAAAGTGTGACCTTGATCTCTGTGTAACCTTGAATCTTATGTAAAGGTCTGGGTATTTCTACAGGTAAATTCAGGTGACACATCATCATAACATGTTGATCATTTCTTTCAAGATATTTTAAAATCCCTTTATGTAAAACAAAGTTACAGGCCAGACATGAAATATTAAACAAATTGAAAGTGTGACCTTGACCTTTGAGGAAAGGTTCTGGGTCACACGACACTTCATCATGTCATGTGGATAAACTGAGCCAAGTGTTTTTGAAATTTATCCTTAGGGAACAAAGTTACAGGCCAGACACAAAATGTCAAACAGACTGAAAGTGTTGTCAAACAAAGTTAAATTGTTACCTTGACCTTTGAAGTGGGAGTATTGGTGTTACGCGCTACATGTCATATTATCATGATCATTTGTAGCAAGTATTTATAAAATCCATCTTTGCATGGCAAAGTTACAGGCCGGACACGAAATCTCACACAGACTCAGTGTTGTCAAACAAACTCAAAATATGATCTTGACCTTTAAGGTACAAGTGTGGGTCTTATGTGCGACACGTTGTCATGTCATGATGATGAATTGAGCCAAGTGTTTTTTTGTAATTTATTCATATGTGACAAAGTTACAGACCGGACACAAAATCGCAAGCAGACTAAAAGTGTCAATCGTGAAACATCGGGTATTTCCGTATTCTGCGTAGCATAAAGGCCGAGGTGATCAGATTGTAAAAGTGTTGTCAAACAAAGTTAAACTGTGACCTTGACCTTTAAAGTTGAAGTTTGGATGTTACGCGCGACACGTCGTCAGGTTATTTTGATCATTTGTAGCAGTTATTTATAAAAATCCATCTATGCATGAAAAAGTTACAGATCGGACACGAAATCATACACAGCCAAACTCAAAGTGCGATCTTGACCTTTGAAGTACGGGTGTTGGTCTTACTCGCGACACGTCGTCATGTTATGTTGATCATTTATAGCAAATATTAACAAAATCTATCTATGCATGACAAAGTTTCAGGACGCACACGAAATATCGGACGGATGGACGGACACTGCAATTACTATATATGCCACCCCAATTATTTTTTTTGTGGGGGCGGGGCATTAAAATTTGATGGGAAGGCACTCGTTTTGTGGAGAATTTCATTGTGAAAAGAAAGAATTTTAATTGGCATTGCTGAGATTAATGGAAGTTAGGATAATTGAAAACGAGATTTTGCGAGATATTGCCTGAATACGCAAGCTTTCTTAAATCTCAACCCGTTTCTTTTCCTTCTCTATTTAAGTCCTTGATGTTTGGTTCTTGTATTATTGAAAGGTTCTTTATTTGACCTTGTGTACAATCAAGCACATCCGTTTATCATTGGATCTTGATCAAACTTACATAGCAGTAATATGACAGTAAGATCTGATATATTATATCTTAATTATGAAATAAGTAGTTTAAACTTATTTATTTTACTTCGATTGTGAAACAAGTTCTTACAACTTAGGCAAATCACGCTCGAAATCTTCCTGGTTAGAACCAGTACTAAGCATATGCGGAAAAGTGTCTTGCTCAAGGACACCACACATCGAACCCACGACTCTCCGATCATGGGTTCGGTGCTCTACCGCTGGACCATGCGCTCCACAATAAATAAGTAATTGCCATTGGGTGCGTGCACTTTACTAAGAGCATTTCATTGGATCTATCTTTAAAGATTTATATAGACTAAGTAAAGTAGGCCCAGTCCTCAGGGCCAAACCGTGAGACCAAGGGGCATGAAATTAACATTTGTTTATAAAAGACCCATATTCGTCAATAATCATGCTCATAATTTGTTTCTGAGTGCTTCCTATAATGAGAAGAAGATTTTTTAAAGTTTACCTTCGATTTGACTGTTTGGCCCCGCCCCCAAGGCTCCAGGGAAGTGGGGACAATGTGGTGGTGGTGGTGGTGGTGGTGGTGGGGATATGTCTTAAACTCTAAGATCTGACAGTGACTTAATAATGTTTTTATGTCTCTGGATCTGAGATATTGAGCATTTGGCCATTATGAATTAATTGCTACATTCTCATCCAAATTCTTTTTATAGGATGAGGGAGGGTTTTTTATTTTTTTTATTGATTTATTCTTTTGTGTGTGTATGGGTTTTATTGTTGTTTCTTATGAAAATAACAGGTGGTCAAGTAATTTATTTTGGCCTTAATGTCTGAGTTTTGGGCATTAACTCACTAAAACTAATTTTGCCCGGCTTCCTATAACCCAGATGCGCGATTTAAGGTTATATTTAAGTTCATATATAAACTATTTCTCTTGTGTATATAGAGCTGGACTAACCGTCACAACTCAACCAAGCTGAACTATCAATACAAAAATCCAGGTGACTTGTTTGTATATATTTTTACATTTACACATGCTAGAGTATATATCACACTTTCATTACATTATAAAATCCGAAATGTTTGATTTTGTACATGACTGGTTTATTTTAAGTACAATTATTTTCTTATAGGATACGATATGATGTTGGCACTAAGGTTACAATAAAGTAAACAGTAAAATTTATCAGTGTTAAAAAGAATTTGATGTTTGTTTCGGTTCCATAAACGGCACTTGCGCATACATACTTTTATGTCAAGTCAATTGTATAGGACGTTTGATCAGGTCAGCAAAATCACAACCTAAGGTAAATATTTATTTACAGCACTATATTTGACTTATTCTTGTGTGTTTAAGTTGTTCTTATTAAATTACTACTAATATTGTACATGAGATACAATTAGGTAGGACAATGACTGTTTATACAAGGTTGGTTTATACTTTAATTTCTCTTTTTTTAAATGGGATTTAACGCCATTTTCAACACATTTCAGATTATATATGATATTTCCTGTTTTAATGGCAGAGGAAGGCCCCGGAATGAACCTGAGTAGAACCGCCGTCCTTTCGCAAGTAAATGGCAAACTTACTCACATAAAGTTTATTGATCGAGCGGGACTCGAACTCACGACCTTAGCGTTGAGAGGTAAGTAAGTCTGAGAGGACCCTTTTATGCCTTTAACTCGGATTTTCAGGAATTCAATACCAAGTTGTATCCCCACCAAAACGCACGCACGCGTATACGCACATACTCCACAATCTTCCCCAGTGCCATTATGAGAATAGGTATACGCAACTACATGGTCCTAATTAAGTGATCCATTCTAGTTAATTGAATTTATAACTCATTTATGTGACAACTTAAATCAAAAGTAACATTCTATCTATAACATCGTTCCATGCCACTGGTTTCAACACTGTATCTTAATGTATCTATTTAATAGCCTGGCGTTGCGCTTATACTTTCAACTTCTCTCTTCCGTGACTGAGAGATATTTCCGCTTCCGATTAGGTGAATACGATGGACCACTACTCTCTAGTGAGCGGACGTTTTCCTTACTTCTTCAACATAAATTCAATTTAATTCCAGCATTAAAGACATTGCTGTAACGCTATAAAATAAGCATACTGAATACTAATAAAACATTTTGACTACTGTGTTGTAACACAAAACGGAACAAGAGTTGTCAGAAGACCAACAAAACTCGCCTCTAGGTGTCTAAGTCCAAAAAGGGCCATAACTGTGCGAAAATTCAATCCAAAGTTATGGTTCTTATCTCTGTGTGTTCCACTGATGATGGTAAACACACATGCAAAGTTTCATTCATATCCAATGAGTGGTTGCATAGATATCTGAAACTTGTACGCAAAAGTTTAACATTGGTGTCTACAGACGACGACGACGACGACGACGCCGGGGTCATGACAATAGCTCTCCTTGGACTTCATCCAGGCGAGCTAAAAAGTTAATACTGATGTTCTGTCTCGGACATGATCCTGGCATTTAAGCAGAACAGTTATTTTGTTGTCCCATGTGGATGACAGATGATACCCGCCATCATGACGTTCTCAAACATCCAACTATATTTTTGGATAAGCTCTCGGCAAAGTGCTACACAGTCAACTTCTTCATAAAATTGGCAGCTACTGAGTCTATATTTACACAATCGTCATTGAGGCAGGAACCTATCATTTCAGGGAAAAGGTGACATTTTTATTCGTGGTTTGCGCCAATGGCATGGCAGAAACCGCAGTCTCAGACACATGTTCTTTGTTGACAACTTACTGTACACGCCCACTCGATTAACCAAATGTAGCGACCACATCGGAGACCCAACAGAGTTTCATCTCCTTCAAACCGTAGTACTTCGAATAACAATAGCTTGCAGAAAGAAACTCATTGAACCAACTGACAGTTTCACAAGTACAGACGCCAGAGATGACAGATGCCAGCACCGTATCTAGCACCCTGTTTTGAAATAAATATATAGAGAAAATTGCAGGGAACAATTAAAGGAGCCTTGTATTTATACGAAGAAGAATCAAGGAGACGGCACCAAACCCTTTAACAGACACTACACACGTACCGCTGCCCGATACTAGAATAGTCATCACCAATGTGTAATCCGCACACACGTCCTCCAATAGGTCCAATGCTGTGTGGCGCTGTTCGTGGAAAACGACTACACACTCAGACTAGCAGGCTGTGTCTCTCGCAAGATAAACTAAAAGTCTGGTTTGGTAAAGACGACTAGACAGAAACGCAGACTATTCATGTTATGCAAGATTCACCAATGCCGTGAGGACATCAGTAGAGATAGAAGTGATGTCAGTATATATAACCTACGGCAACCATAAATGAACCTCTAACGTGATCTATAAACATCATTGTTTCACTGCCACACTGCAAATACTCCGGGACAGAACTTTCCTACCTCCCAGGTAACATCAGTAGCATCTCTTGAGCGCTTCCGGGCGAGTCTAGAGCACAGGACAGTTCAATCACCAACTTCTCAATCATTAACAAGTGTCTTAATATCGTTCTGTATTTGTAATGATGTCATGGGTATCTGTCTTCTCGCTCATAATTTGAATCTGACAGATTTAATATCATAGGCTTAGGAGCCCAGTGTGTGCGGGAAGGGAGAGGGGGAGGGTATGTACAACAGGGCCACCCAAATATTTAGGTGGGCGCAGCATATACTTTGGGGGAGTATACATGCTCATAATGCTCCCTCCTCAGGTTGCCATACATCCCGCCCCAATAATTGAAACGCTCCTACGTCCATGAACATAAATTACTATCGATTTTTGAATGAAATAAAAAAAAACAGACATGTTAACCTTTTCTTCAATATATGACCAATAGAGTCATCAACTTTAATATATTGGGGGTTGAGTAACACACAGTTTTACATATGCCTGAGATGACTGATGTACACATGAATATATTCGTTACGACTGATTTAACTAATGTATTTCTATCTGTTTGGCCTGGAGATGCCGGCGGCCAGTGATGATTAATGTCAGTGTACATTCGATTCATTGGTTTTGTGACGTGTAGCCAACGACACCAAGCAACAAAACAATAAATTGTGACATGGTTAACGTAATATTTCTTTAAAAAAACGTGTTTTTATGTAGCATGCAGTCATTGAGCGGCCACTAAAACTAGTTACTAGTGAATGATTGTTTATTTTTGGAATGTTGTTATACATACTAGTCTATATAAACATTTACCTAGGACATGGTCGACAAAATCCCAATGTTGAAATCATGCATTTACACCTGGCAACGTTGTGACAACGTTAAATGTCGCACCGACGCTTAATGCCGCAACAAACGTTATCTATTTTGAAATGCACTACTTTTCTATGGTTTCGCGCTAGTGGTTATGTCATTGGATTAGTATTCAGGGGGAATCAGGTTTAATGCTCGTTCACGGCACTTGATAATTCTGAATACCTTCCTACAGTAATAACATTACTACCAGTCTTCTGTGTATTGGTGCTGTACACCGGACATGTAAAAGAACAAAGGATGCTTCTGTGGCTGTCAAAGGACTGTCTTCTGTATCTTGCACTTTCCTCCAACATTCTTAAATAACTAACAGTGTTCAGAAGGCGTCTCCCACATAGGCAACCGATGGCGACGATTAATAGAGAATAAAAGGTGCATTGCTTGATATGAAAAATGTTATCATGCAAGGTGCAGGGACATTATTTAGTAAGACCCGATCAACATTTTTGGATTCACGCAACGCACCTATTGTTATGATTTATCTTATCTGTGTCATTTACAGTAAAACTCTGACAGGGGCGTAGATTCCTATAGGCACTGTAGGCACGTGTCTACACTTTTTTCTGTGAATCGAAAATAAAATAAAATAACAAAATTGCAATAAAATCGGACCCCAGAGAATAGTGGATAGGGTATGGGTAATCATTCAAACGGTCACATAAAAGTTTGCGAGGCGCCTTATTTTTAAAAAAAATGTAACAGAGCGTGGCCGTCATGACCGAAAATCGCCTTTCCTATCCGAACATTTGATATCTCAGTTTCCGTTCAATAGAGACGGTGTGTTTGTAAAACGAAATTTGTACGAGAATAAATACTAAAATATGGATAGCAATTGTCGATATGCAATTACAATGAATTGTTGAGCTCAGAGCAGGAATTGGTAATTAGAGATTGGTCAGAGATTGACAAAGTCTGGGCAGGACACGTCATATCTTTGTTGTCAAAAATTACGCCGGAATTTCAGAGATTTACCCATATGATTACTTAAGGTTGCATTGGTAAAGAGATTACGTGTTCTGCTCCTTTCCGTCTGGGTTGGGACACGTAACTGTCATTTCCAGCTGGCTTCCGCCTCAAAACCATGCGAACGTCTTACCAAAATATTATTATACTAATCCAAGTGTTTTTTAAATTCATCCAGTAACTGAACTGTAATAAAGTTAGAATCTTAATTAACTTAGCAAAATATATAATAAAAGCTTCTCAAGCAAAAGGAAATTAAAATTAAATACGTAAACTTGACAATTTAATTGTCATATTCACTCTCGTTTATATAACCTGTATTTGAATGTTCATGTTTTGTTTTATCTATGCATGCACAAGTAGTGATATGTTATTATTTGTAAAGATAAGCTATATAGTATGCTTAAATCCAAAATAAACTATTCTGTATTCTGTATTAACAGACAAGTATGTATTGATTTTAGATCACCTAAATGTTCTATCTTATCCGTGTCCACATTTCAAGCAAATTGCTTTGATACTTTTTGAGAATATACATAAAATGTCAGGTATATAAACCGTCAGGTGGCGCGTTAGCTGTTCCGTTCAGAATATATCAGAAATAACGTTTACGTGAAAATCCATCAAGATTGCCACGTGACCCTTTAACAAAGGAAATGATAACAATGACAATGACAGTACGTGGTTTGGGGGATACGTAGATATCTAGTTAGTCACTCACTGACTTTATCTTAATTACTCGCATGCCGTGGTTCATCGCTGTACATCCATCTTCAATTACCAGGACGTGCCCTGTAACAGAATAGGCAAACGGACTTTGATAAGATTAAAACATCTAAATAACCTGGAGGGAGATACTAAAACAGATCTAGAAACTGCTTCTGACGAACAAAGGGTGCGTTTCACTAACGTTGTTAAGTTTATCAACTTCATGTTCCTGGTATATTCATTTAGTGTTTCGCTTACATCATTTTACGAGCTTTAGTAAGCCGTTTTAATAATATTCTTTTAAAAATATGCAAAACTACTGCAATAATGACACGTTACCATGTGTGTTATTTTGTTCGTGCGACAATCTTAGGACTTACGAAGGCAAGTGAAATATAAGAAGACATATTAGCACACGTGTCAGTGCGCAAGTCAACTAGAGTGTTCACTCGTACGTGGATCGAGTTTACTCCCTCACCTTTTACCACTAGATAGGTATGGTAGTTTGTATGCTTGTCATTAATCAAATGTAAGTGGGCTCAAGCTTGTCTTAGATCAACCAGGTTTTAAAAATAAAATAATGGTTGATTCATTGAACATTTAGCGTCATTTTATGCCACCGAGGACTGAAAGAAGACCAGTTAACCTAACCATTTTTTCCTGGGATACTGGAAGGTTAACCGGTACTCCAGCACACCCATCTATACAAGGGGAAGAAACTATCAAATTCCTTAATACAAGTAACTGACAACTTTCCTACTTAAATCAGTGGTGAGAATTAAATAAAACAAACATATGAAGTTTTGTCGACCCGGAAGACGGTTCAGATATATACCCGGTGCATGTCGGTGTGTGCTCCATATCAAAATTAAACTTAGTTGCATTTAAATAATTTCGTTTCGGGAGAAGTGAATCCTGTTGAATACAAACTGGGTTCCGTTGGAATTAAATACAGTGGTCAAGTGCATTGGATTTAGGTAGCGTGAAAAGACACTTTAGTATTGGCTCCTTAATAACTCCAAGTCGTTTTACAAGTGTATATAAAAACGTATCACTTGTTTGTTTTTGTTTTTGAATTCAACAGTACTTATTTTTCTCTAATCGATAAGAATCGAACATCCATTTATAGCATAACTTATAAAGGAATTGCAAAACATATATTTACAAATTAAGCTGACTATATTTTTTAAATGAAATAGTTTTCATTGTAATTGTCAGGATAGTTAGCAGTATAGTGGATTTGTATTGTTTTTTATTCAGAGAGGACATGAACATGTTTGTGATTATACACTTGGTGGTGATACATGTCTGTGTACACGTTGTCATGGTGAGCGGTGCTGACCTGCGGGTAGGAGCTTTCAACATACAAGTTTTTGGCAGAACTAAAGCGAAAAAAACGGATGTGATGGACGTTTTGGTGAAGGTAATTGAATATTTTACAAAAAAAATGTTTTCAGAAACCAGTTATCATCTCAAATAAGATTTGTTATGACCTGACTAACAACTATTGCTCAAAAGTAATAAACAAGAATTCCTGTAGAACACCAACAATAAAATAGATATAACTGACATACATTATTGAGATATAATATAATTATGCACATTGTAAAACAGTCTACATGTATAAATAACTTGATCTTCGCTGTAATATTTGAAAGCAGATTTTGGCACATATTTTCATCAGATTTTAAATAGGAAAACAAACGTTTGTTTGTCTGTATAGTTATTAGAATTTCTATAAAGTATGGAAGCATTATCATTCAATTGTAATCTTATGTCATTATATATTGGACATTTACGGATAAATCGGGGGGGGGGGGGGGGGGGGCAGAATTTTTGTTTGTAAAAGTAACGTCAAGGCACAGAAAAACACGGTATTTTATTTTATATCCATTATTTTTCTTAATGCATACTCCCAAGATGTAACTAAGTTTATTGGCTTCCATCAGTAGTTCATTACTACCTTGCAGCTATCACCATAAAAGACGCAATTCAAGAAAACCGAGAGTGTTTACATGTGCCGAAATACATGTTCACTAATCTTCTTTTGGACATTTTCTATGATATCACTCTGTGTTTTCTTGAATTTTACTGTCAGTACTGTTTTTACCACCAAGTTTCTCCAAATTACACTTGATTCGCCCGTTTAAGACCTCCATGTTTTGAAATTCATATGTGTACGATAATATATGTTGGATTTCGTCAACTGTATGCCATAAATGAATGGATGCGTTCGATGCCCAGTAGGGAAAATATATATATTTTCTTGATTATCTTCGATGTTTGCTTTTCTAAAACTAAGGGAAACGCAAAGGTAGATCCATTATTTGAATCAACCATTCAGAAACATTATCAGAGTAAAGTTAATTGTCTTCAAAGAATAAATGGTCAAGACGTTACTCATTTAGAAAAGAAAGCGCCGCAGATGACCAACTCTTAAAATTAAAACAGTATATTTCGTTTCGATGACGTCATATCGACACTCTCACCACGTTGGTCGTGTACTATGACAAAAGGTGGTTGTATTTGACTTTTATTGAAGTCATATTCCACTCTGTTTAGTACGAAATCAGGCGCGTACCTGCCTTTACGATCTGATTCCACATGATTTTGATTTTTTAGCTGATATCACAAAATTCGTACGTAAAATGTTTGATACTGTCCAACAGAATTGCATTAGCGTTTAACTATTCAGCAAAACGTCTACTTGCATTTAAAAATAAGCATGAATATGATGATCTTGATGGAGAAACGGACCGACTTCAAAACCTTTGTGAAACTAAATGTGCAAGTCGGGCAGGCTCCTTGTACACTCGGTGTACAGATGTAGCATCTTGAAGTTTGACATAGATTCGCAGGGTGTAATGCCTCTTAACAAGTAGTTGCCAGTGACGTAGCCCACCCTAAAATGATGTGCAAGCCCATCGGGATCTAGTGGGTTCGGGGAAGGGTCTGGGGGACATAGCCCTCCCCCATTAGAAAAAGACTTTCTGGATGCATTTCCTGCGTTCTGAGGGCATTTTCAGGAGATATAATGATGCATTCTCAAAAATATGTGCAAGCCCGGGCGTTGTGGCGTTAAGACAGCTACGCCACTGGTTGCAGGCAAAGGACAATTGGAGAGCAATGTGCTTACCACACAGATTTGTCGAGTATGTTGCATCAGCTGACGGCACAACAGGGAGACAGTGCTTTACTGACCTCAGTGGTGACCTTCAAAGCTTCTGACTTGAAGCATACTAGATATCCTTCCCTGTCTGATTGAACCTATAACCATGCCAGTGCGGAATGGTCGTTCAGTGTTGTGCGTAGAGTTCGGATTATCTAAGGTCAACCATGAGATCTGAATGCCGTTCTGGACTAGTCGTGCTACATAGTTACAGACATGAGCAGATTGACATTGAAAATGTAATTTAAAAATCCCGGTAAGAAAGCCCGGAAATGTGACTTTATCTAGAACTAGTGGCGCTCAGTTGAATACAAATTGTGACTTTGTGAAGACAGTCTTACTGTTCTAATGTCGATGATGGTAACATAAATGTTTCTTTTTACACTGGTAATGCCGACCATTAAATAAAACGTTTATCAAACTTAAAAAAATGTTTAACTTATTTTTGTAATTATTACTATTTTGTTTTAAAACGAGATTACCCAACACCCTTACAACTAGACTATGGCACTCAATGTGATTGATCGATCACACAACATTGTTTAAGTGTTAAAAGTTTCTTGAGCTAATGTAAAAAAAACTCTCGCGTCCGCTTCCTGGGTAGAAAACATTACTGAGTTTTGCAGTTAATAAAAGGCAATCAAGTTCCTGGCTGGGAAGGGCTCGAACTGGCGACTTTCGGAACGTAGATTCCTAAATTCACTTCAATATAGCCTGGGTACGCGCCTGCAAGTCCATTTTATACTTTTAGGAGATTATGGAGATAGATGGAGGGTTTCGCTGTATGTGACAAGAATTATAAATCACAATCTGCATTATTACGACATATTCGAGTTCATGGATCTGCGAATTATGTATGCCAAGTGCACAGCAAGGAATGTCATATTAAATACGACTATGATAGGCATATAGTCACACCAGGTGTATACGTAACTATGCCCGGAGTGTGGAAAAGCATTTACCAGTCAATGCATTTTACGTAAACCAAACAGGGATGTTCATCAGAGGATTATGAAACTGACTTGTCACCTGTGCAGTGAAAGGTTTACTAACAAGGCTATACTTACGGCTCATGTTGCCAAACATTGTAGTCAGAAACCATTTGAACGTCAAAAGTGTCGACATCAATTTTTTATGTGAAAAAGCTCCAAAGGCACCAGCCAACAATGAAACAGTTGTAGAGACATTGGACCATACATGTACTTCATGCCTTTAGGCGGTCAAAAGTAAAAAGAAATGAAACAGCACATACTTCTTCACAATGAACCTTCGTATGTGTTTACAGTGTGTGGGAGAATATTTATCTGGAAGTCTAGTTTCCGTGCACATATCAAAGTGTGTCGTACATAAACATTTTGCTTGTTTCAGCGAAGTTTTGAAGCCGATCTTATTTGCTCAACATATTTACTTTCAATAAAGACATCTATTTCTTACGGTAAGATTAATCATTTAAATTTTAATTAATTTGATAATTGAAAAAATAAATCATTTATATTATGTTATCCACAATTATAAAAACATATAGGGTGGTTTCTTGATTGATACATTTTTCATTGTGCGATTACCAATATTTTATTTGCATACTTCAATGTTGTTTTACTGAAATAGTGTTTTAGTGTTTCTCTACCTACTTTAGCAATCTAATTGCAATAATTTTCAAATTGTATCTTCCAGGGAACCATATGCGTGATCACTGTGCTCGTGCATGTCGTGGGAATCGACAATTTAAGTATTACTATACAATTTGCTGTAACTCTGCAGTTCTGCAGTTATATAGGTTCTAGGTTCATTCTGAATATCCATTTGTTGATTTGTTTGTTTTTAATTTGTATGTTTATTTGTGTTTTTATGTACATGTAGAGAGAGCCTGGAGTCTTCCTTCATGTTGGCGTCGAATAACCTAAAATGTGTTGGTAAGCCGTAAAACCCGATTCGTTCAAATTGTGTCAACATTTATTCATATATACTATCGTAGATAGGCTTACTTCGAAAAACACATTTTCATAGCAAGTCATTGTCATCGAAATAATCGCACCAGGGCCTGATCGAAGTTAAAGTATCGTAGTTTGTGCTCATTGAAAATGCTTCGTATTGTGTATTATATTCATGAAATATTTCAATCGTTCCATTTTATTGCAAGTTGCATACTGTATTTGTTAAACTTAAACTGTTTTAAATACATAACTTTATTTATTTATTTGTATGGTTTCAGGTAAGACTAAATATGATCACTCCTCAATACATATTTTCCCTCATTTTTGGTGTTCATTATTGAAATTAATTATCAACCCCTGCGTGGTTCCAGGGTGTCACATAAGTGTTGGTAAGGCTATGATTCATTTATACCGTTAGAGGTAACTGCTTCAGTATTGGTTATAATTTGCTGAAACACTGCAGTTCAGAAAAATCAAGATTATGCGTAAATTATACATATCAAGATTATTTAATTTGTTTTATTTTTACTGAGATCAAGTATATATTATTTTGTTTCAAATTGCATTATATAACCTTTAATATATTAATTTATTTACGTTCATAATCAGTCTTTACATTTATATATATAATTGATATCGTTTTAATGCTTTTTTCAATGAATATATTACATATTGTGTGTATTAAAATATACATGTTATTATTTTGTTTTATTGTAATGTAAAATCACAACTTCTTTGAAAGTAAATACGTCTTAGTTTCATCAAACGTGTGCATGCACGCTAGCACTAAATGGCGTAATGATTTACACTGTATGAACTATAATTGGTAAACAAAAAAAAACAACAACAACAAAACAACTAAACAATAATTAACGCTGAATCATACATATGAATGCAAATTATTAAATACGCTTTTAATTCTGACGAAAAATAAAAGTGAAACACACGCTGTCAATATATACACGAATTGTGATCCATACATATGCCACGGTCTGTTCATGGGATGCAACATACACATGTATGGATTTAAACATTGGCGTATTTTGCAATCTCTTGACAAGTATAACTGCCATGTGAATCCGTAGTACGAACAAGTACTACATGTAGTTTAGTTCTGCTTCAAATAGTTTTTTCTCTGGCACACCGAGTCTTAAAGACGATTATATCCGTGACTCGTCCATTAGTAGTGATATTTTGATATATGTATCATGTACCCCATCTGCAAAGTTTAACCTACGCTTACTTATTTGTAAAGGTGAATTTAGGAGTTTTATTGGCACTTTATACTCCTTGAGAGAATGTGCTACTAGTATCTTGAAGAAAATGTACCAATACTTGTTCATGCTTATGTCTTTTCTTTATATATGATAACGGAGAATCAAATTTTCTTTTTGTTGTTCTTAGTAACATTGCACTAGGTGAGGGTGAAATAAATATCCGTTTCTGCGGTTGTGGCCACTTATTTAAGGAAATGGCTTATTTTTCTCTGTAAGGCATTTTACCGGGAAAAGAAAAATCATAATAAAAGACACACTATGCTGAATTTTTATTCAATGAAGCACTTTAACTGTTATGGCTTTACAATACACAGTCTTGTGTTTTAGCGTACACGTGTAACTGACAATATCTATATTTGTATTTTCCCTACTGGGAACGCATCCATTCATTTATGGCATACAGTTGACGAAAACCCTCATGTATTGTCGTACACATATGAATTTCAAAGCAAGGATGTCTTAAACGGACGAATCAAGTGTTATTTGGAAATACTTGGTGGTGAAAACAGTACTGACAGTAAAATTCAAGAAAACACAGCGTGATATCATAGAAAAAGGTCTAAAAGAAGGTGCCATTTAGTGAATATGGATTTCGGTACATGTAAACACTCTCGGTTTTCCCGAATTGCGTCTTTTGTGGTGATAGCTGCAAGGTAGGAATGAACTACCGATGGAAGACAATATACTTACAATAGTTACATCTTGAAAGTATGCATTAAGACAAATAATGAGTATTAAAAAATTACCGCGTTTTTCTGTGCCTTCATGTAACTTTTATAAACAAAAACCCGCCATTTTTGACGAGTCCGCTCATTTTTACCGCCTTTTACCCCCCCCCCCCACCTCCACCCCACCCCCGGACATATACAATGAAAGATATAGAGACTTTTAATACCTTTTAATTCGTCCAAATAAAGTCATAATGCGTTAACATATGTTTGTGATTTGTTACACTTCAATGCACCAAGAAGCAAATAATAAAAAAAAGGCGGATCGAGAATTTAGCCAGATTGGGTTCCAATGCGGATTTTGTGAATTTAAAAGGGGTGCCCAAATTCCAGGGGAGGTGTTCCTAACACTGTCAATCCAGGGGTCATGAGTTCAATCCCCGCTCAGCCACATTCTCTGGGATGATTGATATACAACTGCGTCTCCAAATACTGGTTAACCCCCAGGATCCTAAGAAAGAATGGTTTAGTTAACAGATAGTCTGTTAGCTCTCAATGGCATAAAATGACTCTTAATATTCAAACAAACCAACTGGAATAGGTCTCTTGTTTAATATTCAGAATATCTGAGAAGGGGGCCTATACAGCATCTAGCTCTGTCAGGGAAATGTGTTGTCCAGTAAGAGACGTAGTACTTTCAACATGCGGCCTCCATCACAGCATAAACACAAACAACATAAACAGTTATTATATTAAGTACAACACATGTACACACATACTGAAGAAGTGATAACAGGGACCACCACCTTGGAACGGGCTGTAGCTGCCAATGTGGAGTTTAAACCCGGTTAATGGCTGCGTGCAACCTCGCTCTGCCCACTGTACTCGTTTCTTAATACGATTAAGTTTAAATAAGGTAGCGCAACTATATAGTGTGTTACGTTAGTTTTTACCTGTCACTCGTTAATCTTCGCCAATATGTTCGGGCATTTAATGGCATTCTCCGTACAGCTATTCGTGCATTCGTTATGATACCAATTTAATATGGTTTAATAACAACTATATCACTATTTACGTTCGGACACCGAAACATAATTTACGGATACACACGGAACATTCATGAGTGCCAGGTAAGACCGAGCGGACAATAATAATAACCAATGTAATAAATATAATAGCAATATATTTTCAGATAATATCACGGTATGACCTGCTTCTAATACAGGAGATACGGGATTCATCAGGGACGGCAATCATTGATCTCTTGACTGCCGTAAATAGGTGAGTATACTAATGTTGTTCCGAATAAATGATTTCTCACCAAATTGTTACCTAAGGTGATTAACACGATCATCGGCAATGGACTTTGATTCATTAAGCAGTTATACTTATTATTGTGTAAGAGTTGTTGTTTACCTTATAAATAAACTGAACGCTGACTGGACGAAAACTACAGATAATCACACGTACATAGGCCAAGAGACAAAGACGAAGACGTCATGGACCTTCTCGGATTATTATATATAGATAACCTACTATTATAAATCAGTCGCGACATGTTATAAAAGCAACCTGAGTACTGAGTATTTTCATCTGTATTAATATGTCTAATGTTTTCAATGATCAGAGCTGCGACAGAAGATAAAAAGTTTTCCATGGAAATCAGTGGCCGCCTGGGACGAAGCCGTAGTAAAGAGCAGTACGCTTATTTTTACAGGTAGGTCGCAGCCAAAGGTGTTTTGACCTTTTATAGCTATACTGGAATGTCAAAGAAACGTTGGGTGAAATTTGGAGCCAATTACCATACTATTGTAAGCGATATTTACAGTTTACTCTTGTAAGCGATATTTACAGTTTTAGAATATGTATGTACACATGATTAGTTATGCGTGGCGTATCCAGTATTATTGGTTGAGAAAGACCTCAGAATGAGTCCGAAAAGAACCACCGTCCTTTTGCAAGTAACTGGCAAACGTTCTCCCCGAGCTGGATTCGAATACATGACCTCGACGGTGATATGCAAGTGGCCGAATGCGAATGTGACGAATTCAGGTTGTTGGACGACGCTACGAAGCTTCCTGAGATAACAGCAACCTGACTTGTAGGACCTTAGTTATAAAATGACAAACATTTTCACACTTATGTTGGCAATGCAATACCTTAGGTTATATTTGGTGGGTCATATTTTGCTGGCATTAAAACTGTATATACCGCTTACAATGGTTTGATAATGTGACTTTGAAATTCGACCGGCGATTCTTAACCATTTCAGTACACAATGTTAGAGGTACATGTATTTTTTTGTTCAGACCTTTGACAATGTCCGTAATCATCGTGAATGTTTCAAGCATATGTATATATATTGGAAGACTGGACAGTCAAAGAGATGTAGGCCTACTTATCAACTTGCAAATTAGACACATTCCAACGTTCAACTTACCAAATATAAATTGTTATTTCTACAATCCACATATACATTTTTGAAAACATCAACGTTTTATTTGTCGTGTTATTTGGTGCATTACAGATATTTATATATTGATTTAATATATTTTAATTTATTTTTTCATTTTGTCGACATGACATGTTGGTGTGTATGACATTGTGTTTTTTCTAACATTACATTTGTAAGTTATTATTGTTCTTGGTTGCACAGGTTTATATTTTTGGCAACAGTTTTCTTTCATACGAGTGTACTGATTTACTTTATTACTAGCGTTGCGACGTGCCGAAAATGTGCTGTATGTGTCATATATTCAATAATAGAAATTCTCATTTCAGAAAGGGTGCTGGTCTGAAATTAATTCAATCTTACACGTTTAATGATGCATCGATAAATGACAAGTTTGAAAGAGAACCTTTCATTGCTGTGTTCAGATCATCAAATACAGGTAATAAAGTACGATTGATAATCATTGATTTATATGTTATGCAGAACTTATATTTGGATTTTAAATTTATTATTTAATTATAGATCGGGTGGTCTTAAACTCCGAGTACATTCATATCGCTAATACATCAAGGAACCCTGGGAAATAAATAGGGGAGTACTCATCTACAATAATTGTAAAGAAAATATCAGAAAAAATATTTTATAATTTTATATAACGAAACATCGGTTGGCTTGCATTCAAGCATTTGCTCTTTCCTAAATATTTAGTACGTTAAATTTTATAGTTGAATAATATTTTCATTAATAAGTTTCATTATGCAATGTACACATATATAAACAACAGCACGATAAGCATGCAAGTTATCAAATGAGTCGGAAGGTAGCGATTCCTAAAACAGTTTTATAGGGAATTTATCATGATTGAATTTTGTCAAAAACATTTTTTCCCAATATAAAATTATCATACTTATATATACTCACCGACCATGTATTGCCAGAAAGCATATATATTTAAACATGTCAAAGTTATGTATTAAAAAGGGATTTCCTAACATTGGTTACGCGCCTAGGTTAGACTACTAAATACATTTCCCGCTAAAAAGTGCAACATATTTTGTGACGTATTAAATGAGTCACGTGATTTTATTTTGATTTCAGTTTGATCCGCAATCTGACTAAAGTACACGATCTTCCATAAATGCGTAGCGTAAATAGGAGATGATTTTAATGAGATTGTTTGATCCGTTAACACGTAGTAAAATTGTTTCATCTTAGAGTTCAAAGCGTAAAACAGTATTTAAGTGTCGTCTATTTTCAGAATGGGGATTTCGTTTTAAGTTTACCACACCATTTTATATATAGATTAGGTCACGTTTTTGGTGGATTTGACATGCCAGATCTTTCGTATTTTATTTATTAATAATAATGCGATGCTTTTTAACCACTTTATTTTAATAATTATTTTATTTTTTTAGTAAAATTTAATAGCATTTTTTCTGAAAGATTCCTTCAAAATTCGACACACGGTCAACTTTTAGATTCAGCAAATTGATCCATTGGATTCCGTGCCTCTGTGTTTCTCCAATGCACGTATTATAAATAAAGCAAAACTGTAGCCTACCATTAAAATACAACAATTGTGCAACTCATGTTATGCTATGCGTTGTATGCATTTTTAAGTGTTAGTATTTAATAAACTTAATGTCTGTTTCATTTTACAAATTGCTGAAGTTAAAAACAATTGTTCGGAGCACATATTTCAGGTTATGTAAAACATTTTTCAGAGGATCTTTTTTTTTTTAAAAAAAATACTTTGGGCGCCCAGAACAATACGGAAGTGTTTACAAGAATAAACAAATTATGATATTTTTCAGTGTTGTATGAATTCGCTTTGGCTGGTATACATGTTGATCCGGACAAGGCCGTTGAAGAAATAAGTTCACTGCAAGCTGTGTTTGATGACCCATTACTGGCAACTGCTCACGTGACAAACGT